>JASAND010000508.1:0-18493 GCA_030248195.1 Trissonchulus latispiculum | reverse complement strand
TTCCGACCGTTAATATCAGTGCTACGGCGATGCCCCGTTCCATTTTCTTTCGGTTCAAAATTTGATTGATCTCGTATTAAAGTCCAGATTAAATCGTCTTTTGGTAAGGTATCTTATTCTTAGGTATTCAATAAAAGCTCTAAAATCAGGATCGGTTTTAAGAGCTTGTGACCATTGGTCATCCGAATATTGCTCTATGACACAGCCTGGAGGAAACATATCACCGCTTATGTAAACTCGTCAGATACGTACTGAAACTTATTTACAGCGTTACTAGCTTGATTCGCATCGTCAACATAGATGTTAACCTGATCAACGACAGCCTGTCGTGGATTGTGAGACAAACAATCAGCTACAGGATATCTACGCCTTTTCGATGTATTGTTTGATAATTAAATTCAGGAAGCGCTTATAACCCATTTCGCAATTCTTGTAAAGTCTTGATTTTCAGCATTTGCAAAAATGTACTTTGGGGCTTGTTGGTCATTGTCAGTACACAGTGTAAACTGTCGATGACGTAGATAATGCCGGAAGTGCTTACAGGATCAAACTACAGCTAAACCTTCTAGTTCAACGATTTTATAATATTTTTCTCCAGGTTGATCTTGTTCTAAAACTGAACCAAGACCCGCAACACTAGCGTCTGTTGATCAAATAAAAGGCTTATCCCAATTAGGGTATGCAAGAACAGGTGCATTTATTAATGCTTGCTTTAGATTTTCAAAAGCCTGTTGGCATTTTTCATCCCAATGAAAACCTTCATCTTTTTTAAGCAAATTATTCATTGGTGTCGCAATAGAACTAAAATTGCTAATTAATCTTCGATAATAGCCAGCCATACCTAAGAAACCACGCAATTGCTTAACAGTGGAAAGGTCTTTACCACAGTGTGAATTATTTCGGTCACTCCAAGTGCATTTTCATCTGAAATTATAAAGGTGTACTGCTAACTTCACGATAAATTCATATTTTGTCATTTTCAATTGAATTTCTAAAATGTAAGGCTAAATTCATGAACGGTCAAACTAAATTATTTTCAAATCATTACTTCTGTGTATAGGCCCACGGTGGGACTAGCTAATACTTATAATCAGTCAAAATTGAGCGCGCATAGTCAGTTGGGTTCAAACTTTTGTAGCGGCTAGTCGGGCGCCATTTCTCTACTCTTTACGCCCCATTTAACTTCTGTGTCGGCCATTCTTTTGTCTCGGCTGTTTCTCCTTAGGAATTGGGGAGTCAGGTTTGTATTGTTTTGTTATTTTTATCCAAAAATTCTGTTCTGGTGTCATTGTATTTTGTCATTTTGAATTCTATAGGTAAATTGTTGCCCTTTTGTATTATTTTCGTCATGATTTTGGATTTCTAAGTAAACTCGTACTTTGATTCAGTAAAATCGTAATTTTAGTCAGTTTGTTTCTTTATTACGGTAGGCTAGGGTAATTAGGGCGGTAGGAATCTGACCTGCGCACACTCTGCCGGACTGTTGCAATCTTCAAATTTTCCAGAAATTCGCTTGTCGGGGGTCACGCTCTCAGAGCGTACTTTCTACAAGTTTATTTCTGTGATTTAAATTCGTTTGTCCAGAGATCGTTTAGTCTAAATCTCTACAACAGTTACCTTATGTGGATTTGTCTCAGTGCCCCTTTCGGAGCTAACATGATCAAGATATTCAACCGTTTTGCGGAAAAACACGCACTTTTTTATTTTCAGCCGTAAACCATGATCTGATAGCTTTTAAAAAACCAATTCTAGCATTTTCGAATAATGAGTTTTCTCATTAGATGTAATAAGCAATTTGTCAATATGAATGGGCAATTCGGTGAATGTTCTTTCCGTTGTTTTTTTGTAAAGTTGTAGGGGCATTTGTCAAACCAAATGGCATGACATTAAAGTGAAACAAGCCCATATGCGAAATAAATGCGGTCTTTTCTTTATGGAGAGGAATCATCTCGATTTGCCAATAACCGCTATTTAAGTACAGAGTTGAGAAAAGTCCTCTTTACTGATCATATCAAGAATTTCTTATATTTTTGGTGAAGGGTAGCGGTCTTTCCTTGATATTTTATTCAACTGACGATCATCTCTAGCAAATCGAGTTGTCCCGTCCCATTTGCCTGCAAGCATGCACTGCGAAGACCATTGACTATGAGACGGAACACAAATACCCTGTTCTAACATTTTTGTAATATGCTTTTCTATCTTCATTCGTTCCACGGGATTCATCTGATATGCCTTTGCTGTTACAGGACCAGCCACTCCGGTATCAATGAGATGTTGTCCTGTACTGTATCGTCCCAAGTTGTCATGTGTTGCGAATACACGTACGTACTTAATACGTATTGGATCCTTGAACTTACTTTTCGACTTTTCTGAGCATTCAAATTTGTCCAAATGAGCTTCCTGGATGAATTGATCGTATAATTTCTCTTTAGTAGGAGCCTTAGATTCACCTTCCGCTTGTTTTGAAGTACTAGATGCATCTGCGTACGACTCTCTTCTACAGTGGCAGAAATATTCGGCTTGTTCAGATTTAGGTAAGTCCTCTTCACATACGTATACTTTTCAAACCCCATATCGCCCAATTGTAGAAATTAATGATTCCTTACCTTGACGATTTCTTACAGTAATTAAATCGTCTGCGTAAACTTAGTACCATTCCTAGTTTTAACTGAAACGGTTCTTCACCCAAATTCCAAACTTTGATTTCTTGGGGTTTTCCTGTTTGGAAATTATACCAGGAACAACATAACAATCGTATTTCTAAAAAGCTGTCGTGGAATTACGTGCAAACTTAGGCGTTTCTTCAAATCGTAAAGGCCAAGGAGCTATTCGCTCCTTTACAATTGATGGCCTTGTACGTGCAAATGGCAAGTCCCATTCATCATCAGCAGCATTCACATCTAAAGTTTGTGGGGCTGTTCTCCATTTTACGGTGACAGAAATCCCTGCAGTGCGTTAATTGCCTTTCCTCCACTTAAGTCAAAACTCAGAGACAATAGAGAACTGAGAAGGGTAGGTCAAAGGCAATGACCTTAACGACTGTCTCCGTAAAATGAATAGGCAAGTAAAATCTGTCCCCGCATACTAAATGGAGTTTAGGAAAATTTAAAACTTTCGTTAAGTTAAGTTAATAGTTTTCAACACTTAAACTTCTATTTATTGACAAATTTGTATATTTAAAACGTTTTTTAGAGTTTTATATTTTAATTAACTTTTAATTAGATGTAATAGAAAAACTATATAATTTTATATATATATTTTATTATATAATTATAATAATTAAATGGAAATTTTATAATGCAAAGTTTTGATTTTACTTTGATAGACAGTTTTGTGCATGTTCCTTGAAAAACAGGATTTGTGTAAGTTAAGCATGTCGTTCGCTTCTCAGTGTAATTATTAAAATGCCATTTTCATAAAGCCGATTTAGTGTGCGGGGACAGATTTCACTTTTCTATTAATTTCAAGGGGACAGTAGTTGAGGTCATTGTCTTTGACCTTACCCTTCTCAGCTCTCTATTGTCTGTAAGTTTTGACTTAAGTGGAAAAGAGCAATTAACGCACTGCAGGGGTTTCTGTCCCCGTAAAATGTACAACAGCCAGGGAAGTTCCTGGATGTTCACGGACCTTATATGCTGCTTGCTTAGCGCTAACATGAAATTTTATTGACAACTTCGTAATTATGTAGCGACAGAATTCTAGCGAAATTGGCCAGATCAGAATGCGAAGTCCTACATTTATGCTAAAACAAGAAAATAGATATGACAACCTATAATCACGAATTACAAAATACTGCATGCACAAAGCAGTACTTTTAATTGTTTGTTTTTAAGGTTTTCATTCATTTTTTAGGTTTTTATTTCTATTTTATTTTATATCGTAATAATCCTCAAACAACCTCAAATTGGGCTAGTCTAGGTCACAGGTGTGTGCTGGAGACGTTGTGATTTTATGACTAGATAACTGTGTGTTAGTTTAGACTTTCACTGAAATGTTCCTACTCCTTATTCTCCTTACTAAGTTTCCCTGCGGATGACCTTGCAGCGTCGCTTGAGTTCTTTCCCCGTGTTAAATATCAGCAACCCAGAAAGGTTGAAATCAGTGCAATAATCTAGTCTCTACGTCCGGGGATGTGGCGCAGTGGTAGAGCGTTCTACTTCTTAAACCAAAGCTCGGCGGTTCAATCCCCGCCCTGGACACTTTTCTTCACATCTTTCAGATCCTGATTTCAACCTTTCACACCCGCATTCCTGAGAACCTCATCAAGGGTCATTCGACCGCAGCCAAGAAAAAAGACCTTGATTGTATTTTTGGTGATTTGGACAGGTTTGGGTCTAGGCGCCAGAATCCTGCAGAAATTGTTGCCATCCGTCCAGCAAAATCTTAATGCTTTGCAGCGTAACAGAAGTGCGACAAGCAACAAGCCAACAGAAGATTAGGTGCAGCACTGAGACGCGGATTGCAGCACACTGATCGTGAATGCTCTCAGATTTATTGGCTACAGACTGACAGCTACTGAGCGAGCAATGCCTTTGTAAGTTCTGGGTTGTCAAAGTCAGAACCGACCAAATCTAAAAGCTTTGCGCACAAAATCGCCTTTTGCCAATCCCTCGAGCATGTTTCCGACACTATTTTCACCCATTTTCTTGCTTTTCTAATTGCTGTCTGTCAGGCCACAAGTCAGGGCTTAGAGGCATGTTCTTAAGAGCCTTGGAGCTTGAAGTGCTCAAAGGAACAACTTATTTTGAAAGACACTGGTTGAGGTGCAGTTTCTAATAGCGCTATTGTGAAATGTTCCTCGAGTTTCTTACATTTTCGTGGAAATTCAAAGTAAGCAAATTGTACGTTAGCCAAGCAATCAGTTTGTCAAGATGGAGTCTCTTGGGAGGAAGAGGGTTGGTTAGTGTTGGGTGTCGGGTGGTATTCCAAGTGTTGCCAAATCCGTTGCCAGCTGAGTCTATTTTGATTTACTATTGTGAGCGACTTTGCAACTTGAATTTGAAATATTTTTGTATCCTTTGAGAATTACTGATGATGTAGAATTTGATTTTGTGAAATCTGATTAAAGTTATCGTGTTCTAAATCTTCTATTTAGTTTCTCTTTTTAGAGAGTAGGTACGAGAGGAGAGATTGGCATACACTACGGAGCACAGAGCCTGCTCAAACAATCAAGAGCCGGTTATTCAACATAAATATTGGCGAACTACATTTTTACCGCATAATCCAAAATCACTCGATTAGAATTTTTATTCTTGAAAATGAATTAAACTGATTATTCAAACTGAATGTGAACATTGGGTCCAGAGTTGGAAGCGGGTCGAAAGTCTTGACTCGCGGGTACCCGCGATCCACCTACCCTTAGCACGCACCCACTTGACCCGTACCCGCGACCCGCTTTGGTTTTGGCGGGTCAATTTGAAATGTCGAAAAATGGAGCAAATTTGACACAAAATGTCTCAAAAGAGCTTCAGATTCAAGCGTTAAAACATTAATTTGCTGCTAAAGAGACTCTGCTCCTGTATTCGTGAAAATTAGAAAATTTGTTGATCCAAATTTAAAAATAGGCGCCTGTTGCCTGCCACAAAAAGTTTGTTTTGTTAATGCAACTTTTTATGAAGAACCCTCAACCCGGTTTGACCCCCGGGTCAATGCGGGTCGAAAAACTTGACCCGTACCCGACTCAACCCGACGCGCGGGCACCCACGACCTGCTTCCAACTCTGATTGGATCAACTGATTTGACACAATTGGGCACTCGGCAATAATACATGCTATGAAAATTGGAATGCATTCCTCGTTTAGCGGAATAAAAAATAAAATTCACTAAGCTTAGGCATTTCCGTTGTAGTTATTGGTTTCCACAAAGAGCAAAAACTCTTGTAAGTGGGGTGATTTGTGTTCATTGCTTATTATATTCTAGGCGTCACCCATTCCAAGTATGTAGCTTTGATCTTATCCTGAAACTAGTTTCCTACCTAATTACTCAGCACTCAGAATATCTTGTGTCTCTAGCGGTCTAGAAGAACTGCAAAAATAAAGTCGTCAACTGTATTTTGATTGATCATAGCAAGAGTCACAATGATTACATTAAATTACAACAAAGATCAGCTGACCCCCCCCGCAAATTGGAACCTAGTGACCTCCCGCAAATCAGTACCTGGCAGAAACGGGGGTCGCTTACTCGCTCTGTGCTTGTGTGCTTAAAGCTGGAAACACAAACTGTGCGTGTGTGAAGTGAATTTTGTGTAGGAGTTCCAACTTTATAGAACACAAGTATGGGATGCCAATTTCTTTGAAGTGATAGGTTTGGTTTGCTGGAGGGGGGTCAGCCCTTAGTTAGCCGAGCATAGTTTTTGCTCTGATAACTAAGAGCACGCTTAGTGACGTACACTTATTACTATGTACTCTTGTTCACAGGAACAGACAAGCTTGCTTCAACGTTTTTGCTCGAGTTTGCTGTCCAGTGTTTTTAATTGAAGGGAAATTGGAAATTCATTTCAGGTCAATGTAAAGTCTTTCGCCACTAAAATTTTATATGGTTGGTTCCAGACCAGATTTCAAGATTATATATGTTATTGCTACCCACTTCTGCTACTTTCGCTTGCCAAAATGTTGGTTTAAATGGTGGCATTTATCCAAAAGTCTACTTTCAAAGCTGGAAAAATTACCTATATATCAGGTGAAAGCTGGCGGAAATCTATGCAGTCGAAAATTTTTTACATTGAGTAAGTCGCGAGTACTCACCACTCACCAGTCAAACTGAAAAAGCGGCAAACAAAGAATTTCGAATATCAAAAATATTGAATAACTTTTGCAGTTCTTAACCGAAAAGGTGAATAAGGGTGTGAAGGGATTTCAGGAATGGGGACAATTTTCAAAAAAGATTTCAAAATCATTTTTCATGAAACGAAAGATTTTATCGTGCCGGTTCGGAAAACATCCACGTTATTTTGAAACTATCCTGAACCACTGAGATTCTGCTACTGAAATGCATTGATGAGGGTTACGGTAGCTCAGAGTTGTAAGCGGGCCGCGGATACCCGCGGGTACCCGTGGGTATTAATAAATTCGCCTACCCGCACTACCCGCGCGGGTATTTTGCGGGTAGGTTCAGAATTTTGCTGGTATGTTTTCTAGCAAAAACGGGAGATATGAGTAACATTACTCAGACAAGCAGTGATTTCAGTTTCGAATTTTCGGTTTTCAGTTAAATTTCAGTTTCAGTTTCAGGCGGCAAATTGAAATGATTTCAGAATCAGTTTTAGTTTTAGCTAAATTCAGTTTTAGCTTCAGGAGTCGATGTTTGTTGGAATTTCAGTTTCAGGCGTCGAGTTACAATATTTTCAGTTTCAGTTTCAGTTTTAGGTTTTTATTTTCATTTTCTCTCTGAACATTTCTAATTAATTTTCAGCTGCTGAATATAGCATGTTAGACCCTCAATCTCATTCTCCAATTATTTGTTAGCTTCACTTTAGAAATTCTACTATTTCAGTTTGCGGTTTTCAGTATTGCAATAACGTTCTCTGGCGGATTCAGAGAACTTCTAAATATCTGCCTCTGCAATCCATGAGGAGTTAACGTTGGCATCTAATACGTACCCTTAAATCCTTAATTAATCTCCTTGTTTATGGAAGTAGTATTATCACTGTGCTAATTATTCATACCTCCTTCTTAGTTGCTGAAACTGATATGTACTGACTGAAATCAGTTTCAGGTGCTGAGACATCACTATTTGACAGTAAAAAGCTGCAATAGTTTTCAAGAACAAAATTTTTCCAAAATGTTTCCTAAATGTAAACGGAGAAAAAGATGGTGATGATGATAAAACCAGGACGGACTGCCAACTCTGCTTCTGAATGACTAAAATTTGTCAATGTAATGTACCCACAGCAAATGTTCTGGTAGATTAACGCTAATTTCTCAGAACTTTAGAAATTTACAATTAGTTATAAAGAAATGTGTTTTCCAAAGAACTGAACATGCATAGCCTAAGCTGTCCTGTAGTAAATTTCGAGCGTTTTATTGAGCATCTTGTGTGTTGTTGGTTTGGTGAAGTTTCTACTGGTATTCATTCAGCTTATGGGCCAAATGTACAGTACACTATTAGCAAATGCATATTGAGTTTTTTCGCGATGGAAGAAGTCTTAGACCAAAACAGACATATTATCTCTCTGCAATAGTAGAAATGTCAAAACGTGTGTATATCTATTACTAAGTTTTTGAGAAATCACTGCTAAAACAAAAATACAGAATAGCAGTTTTGCGAAAATGGTTTTTCAGCCAAATCTCTAACTTAAGGTGGTGATTCCCTTTAGTCACATAAAGTTTGCACCATTATTACTCATTCATTATTTGGAGTTAAGAAGCCGTAATTTCATATCAAAATGCAGCTTGACATTTTCTCTTCTTAATGCATAGCATGAAACCAACGCTGCTTTTCTAAAATATTTTTAACAAATTTTAGAAGAAGTATAATTTTCCAGATTTTTTACAGACTCAAGTAAATTTTTTCACGAGACATCGGTTATATCATTCGATACCTCCATCAAATAGCTGAGGACGATTTTTCATTTATTCTGAAATCGCTCTTCGTTATGGAGAAATAAGCTGAAATGTGTGCGTAACCTGTGTTTTGCCTACTTTTTCCAAATTTGTCAAGCGATTACTTTAGGAACTGTCTCAAATTGCAAACATATTATGCGATTTTTATTATTCGTATATTTTCATAAGAAAAATGCGATTTAGCTGATCGCATAATGCGTTTTGTTTTTTCTGTGTTTTGACTGCAACATTGAGCTTAAGTGTAATGTAGCACGTTTTTTCGTACACTACAGCAGAGCAGATTTTAACAGTCTGCTAAAAACTTTTGCAGCTACTGCTAAAAACGCAAGCATTGTAAGAAGCTTAGTTGGAAAACTGCTACAAAAACGGCCGCATCAAGGGTTTGACTTTCTTTTGAAAATGCGCTTTCTGCAATCGCATTATTTGATTTACAAATCGCATATTTGTTTGCAAAATGCGTTTCATTACAGCTTTTAATTTGAGACAGTTCCTTAGCTAGAAAGCAAAGCAGTAATCGGGGCAACTAAAAAAACGTCCCTGGGTATATTTGTGCAGAACTCATTTGTTAAGTAGCAGCCCTCCATCTTGCATGGTGAATGCTCCACAATCTTTGGAAAAAAATTGGTCGTGTTTTTGCAAAAACTACATTTTTCATGATAGCAGCCTACGGGATAGCTGTTGGAAGACGATCATCCATCGAACAATTTGCCCCTGTGAGACCTTCAGACCGACGCCCATAGTTTGATTTTACGGCTTGTGTAGTTCAAGAAATGATGGATTATTTGATTTCTGCAAAACTGACAAGTTTTCGATGCTAAAACAAGAAAATCGGCTATATCGCACGCTAGAGAAAAGCTAGGAAGTTGCTTTAAAAAGCAAAAATGTGAAGCTCAACGAGATCGTTCAAATGAATATAGTCATAACTGTATATATAGCTGCTGCCAAACTTTCAGAAATTGGGAAAAACCGCCCTGATCGGAAATCTCGAATTTTTGAACCGGGATTGCGCGGAGGATGTTAGAACGCTAAAAGAACGTATTTCGGAAAGTTTCGCCAAATTTCATCATGATTTGCGCCGCCAACCAACAATTTGTGCCCAAAAGGAATCACCACCTTAAAGCAATAAACTCCAACTTGGTAAAATGTTCAATTGGACAGCCAAAGAAAGAAAGAAAAAGAAAGAAAGAAAAGAAAGGAAGAATCTTTCTTTCCACTAAAATTTGTCAGTATAGCTGTACACCAACATATAACCAGCACTGGCCTTGACATAAGTGAGTAACGTTGAACGCACTGATTTTCTCAAAAATGGCAACTTTTGTAAGACCCCAAATCGTTTCTGGCTTCTACTGACTCACGTACTCAACCATAAAAAATATCTCATGCATATTAAAACTACGTTCATGTTCGTACCCTCTTTCCTTCATAAACAACGAGTCTGACGCTTTGACTACCGAAGGCTAATGCCAAAATTCAAAAATTCTTTTTTCTAAAACGAAAACTCTTTCTTTTTTCAAAAAGCATTTCACCTACAAATTCGGGACTGGTCACTTGATGTTAAAGAGCACTACAATAATGTATCTGAAAATTTCTGCATTTTCATTAAGAATCGAAGCTTGCAGGGTCAAATTATACAAAGCGATGTCAGCACTTTAATTCAACAATTACTACCACTTTAGTACGCCGTTATTTCAAGCGCAAAGTTTAGTAAAAAGTCAAGTCTGTAGAGAAAAATGCACTAAAATCATAAGCATGCAGAATGTTGTACGATAAAATACGACAACCACTCCCAAACATCACAATAAACCATATTGAAAATCAGGGAAACTGAAAATTTTTTCGGGTACCTTGTGTCTTGCGGGCCGCGGGCCGCGGGGCGGGGCGGGTACCTCTTTGCCGGTAGCGGGGCGGGTAGCGGGCTGAATTTGGTACCCGCTTACAACTCTGCGGTAGCTAACTAGCAAATCAAATGCATTTCAGTTCAAACGCATATAGACACACGCTTAACAACGCTAAGCTGAGTCCCCGAGATCTCGGGGGGGGGGTCACTTTATACACGTAATTTTGACATAAGGTAGGCTTAGCCAATCAGATGCGTTTTAGTTCAAACGCATATAAGCACGTGGTTAACTGTGTTAACCGTGACCCCCCCCCCTCCGAAATTTCTGCTGTTATTGTACTGAGCATCTAGAAGCTAGAAAACTGTAGTGTATGTAGTAGCGGTAGCCGCTACTATAACTCCCCTCCGAAAGTTTTTCATGTGTTATTTCTGCAGTTTGCTTCAAAACCCACCTAAAATGCCCCGTACTCGTTTGTACTGGATTGTCTGGTATTTGTCTTATTTGCATAGCTTACGGAAGGTTGAGCACACAAATTTGCTTATATCAATTCTGATTGCGCAACACCCTTTCGCACTCGTAATTATGAATCATCCAACGTTCAGTTGAGAGTTCGTGTTACAGAGCGGTCGTAACTTGAAATTTGGGGACTATTCTCGGATCAAACGTTTGGGGTTGCCCGCGAAATTTCGACTCACCCACTCACTTCGTAGTTTTCTAACTTTTACACTCAACTTCCCCTTTTCTGTTGCTTGCTAACCTCAACTCACCTTCCCCTCCCCGTGTTCAACCGTCTGTCCGTCCTTTTCCCCGATTTCCTGGTTACTGTCTCCCCTCCCCTCATACCTCTTATTGTTTGTCAGTAAGTTGTTGTCCCTTTTGTTTGTTTTATACTTTTAATCACCTTTACATTTTATACTTGCTTTTCCCATTAAATCGACAGTTGTTTAAATTAATTTTATTTAACTGCTAACTAGGCTTGAGTAATTTTCTAAGTTTAGGTAGGTACTCCGGGGCTAGCCCGGAGCACTTTTAGAGCGTGAGACCGGTCCAACCTCCCCCCTTTCAAATCAGGCGCCAGACAGTCCGGCGCCCCGCAAAAATTCATATCCCCCAAACCTGGCGAGGCTCGTCCGGGATCTAAAAGAGAGCCGCCTGGACTAGATCTCCTTAGCAGTCAGGGATTGTGTTACATTGCGCCAGTCCCTTGTAGTGGAGGTAGTGTCCGTGGTTCAACGCCCGGGCTTTTCCATTTACATAATGTCCATGTACAAAATTTACAAAATTTACAAAATTTACAAAATACGGTGTCGTACTCTTCCTATCATTGCTCTTGGTAATATATAGTACTGGGCTAATGAAAAGTGAAAACGGACTGGAGATTTGTTTTAAAAAGAACCCGACTAAAATTCCCCCAGACATAACGCAATATATGTATATATAATGAAATCAATAAAATCAACTCGGCTTTTCTCTGCCTTTTCTTTCAAATCGAGAAAACTCGAACTGCGGAAATCAATAATTTTTGCGATATTTGATATACCTACTGTCTGGTTAAAAACTGTTTATGCTATTAAACCTTAGATCATTTGGGTAAGTTTGGACCTGAAGAGCTTCCCTGGAAAGATGATAAGCATTTTCCAAATATTTGGAAGTTTGCACTTGCAATAACAAAAGTAAGCTGTAATCTTCCGAACAAACCTTTTTGTTCATAAGTCAAATATGCCTGTTTTGTTCCAAAGGCCGATTCATACTCACACGGAGCGACGGAGAAACGGAACAACGGAAAATTAAGCTCAAAAAGAAGAGTATCACCGGTTCATGCTCACGTAAACTGTGAACAAAGCAACGGACAAACGGATCATTAAGAAACGGAGAGAAATGTCAAGTTAGATTTTGTTGATCAAGAAAATAAAAATTTTTCTGTGCTGAAATTTTTAAGGTTTTGCTCAGGCTTTCTTATGCGGAATTATTCAACAGCAGCTTCCTGCCTCTACTTTGAAAAATGTTGCAAAAATTTTTATAGTTCTGGGAAAATAATCTATTCTCAAGTAACTAACATTATCTCCGTCCGTTTCCCCGTTGCCTTCTCCGTCCGTCCGTTTGTCCACTTCTCACTTGCTCCGTTTCTCCGTCGTCTGCCGTAGCATTCAGCCAGTCAGAAGTGTGGATAGTGAAAACAAGAGTATAATAGATAAGAGTATGACACTCTTAAGCTATCATGTTGAAATCATGTATGGTATGCTCGGTGCGTTAACTCGTGACCCCCCCGTGAACTTCCGGGGGGGTCCCACTTTGTACTATCTACACGCTTTCATATAAGCGTGTGTCTGCTCGCTGATTGGCCCATTAGCCTAAGGCTTACTGTAGGTGATTTATTAGTTATTTTAATTAATTAATTATAACTTTAATTAGGGTAATGCAATTAAAAAATTAATTCGACAACTTTTATCATTTTCTGCTCGTTCTTTCTAATGATATAAAAATTGTTGCACACTACATTCCTTCGATATTTTGTATTATGAAACAATTTTTATATCATTAGATAGAGCAGAAAAAAGTTGTCGAATTTGTTTTTTAATTGCATTAACCTAATTAAAGTTATAATTAATTAATTAAAATAACTAATAAATCACCTACAGTAAGCCGTAGGCTACTGGGCGAATCAGCGAGCAGACACACGCTTATATGAAAGCGTGTAGACAGATAGTGCAAAGTGGGACCCCCCCGGAATCCGGGGGGGGGGCGAGTTAACGCACCGAGCATACCATACATGACTTCAACATGATCGCTTAAGAGTGCATACTCTTATCTATTATATACTCTTGTTTACACTATCCACACTTCTGACTGGTTGAATGCTACGGCATCTATCCTATCATCTACTCTTGATAGTATTAACCGGGCTTTGTCCGGATTGCCGCTGGTACCAAGACGTTTAGCAAATTAGTTCTTGCCTTTTTTTTGCAAGTGGCCCACCACTATTAGGCACGCACTGCGGCCCGTAAGTGGTCCTCCCCTCAGACCGCAGTCTAGAGGCGGAGAGAAGAAGATCACGGATAGAAAACGTGATCCCCGAGCAAGCTACCGTACGGTTATTTCAGTCACTCCCAAGGCAACTACATTCGTTTCTCGAATGCAGCTGCCCCTCGCATGGCAATAGCAACTAGGTAGGCTGAAAACTGAACTGAAAGCCCGCTCGAAAGGCAAAAGGGGGAAAAAGTGTGGCTGCAGAATTGGTGTCGGTGGGAAAGCGAGCACTAAGACAGGATAGTAGGAAACATACGGTCTGTTAGGAGGGTGTCCCCTCATGAATTTAAAAAAGATTTTATTCTGCCGCTTAACCAATCACGTTTAAGTTTTGACTATGCTGATAGTTTAAAATAAGGATATTTTAAGATGCGCAACAGACAGAGGGAATTGTTCCACCCTCCATGCCTGAAGCGGGACAGTTTTTGCGCAAAATAAAAAGAAACTTGCCAACTTAGCTTATGTAGGCTAGCTGTGATATCCGACTATCCAAAGGATCCTGGTCAATAAGATCGTCGGCACAGGAGCCTGCATACTTCAGGCAATTGGTGCAATTTTGTCGGAGTTTTGATAGTCCTCCATCCCTGATATTATGTACTTGTCATTTTCTTTTTGTTTGTTTTTCATTCTTATATTTTTTTTTATTTTATCGTAATTCCCATTTTTTAATTTTTATTTTTTTTCTTTTCATATTCTTTAGTTAATTTATTTTTTCATTTTATTTACTTTTAAAAATTTTACTATAATCATTCCAATTTATATCCTTTCAATTTTATTTATTCCCCATATATCCCGGCTCCCGCTACGGATGCGATTCGTCTTATTTTTTTTGTTTTTCCGCTTCCTTTCTTTTTTTTTTCATATGTTTTTCTTTGCATGCTTCATCTTGTTTCTTTTTCTCTTTCTCTCTTCTCGAAGTTAACACTGTTTTACCTTATTTACTCCCCCGCCGTTCCTCCTCTCCCATCTCTCTCTTCCCATTTCACATCTTTCTAACTTCAAAACCCAAACACCTCGCCCTACACTCCCCTCCTTTCCTTCGGGCTCCTCCCTTCTCTCTTTCTCTCCTTTTCTCCCCCCCCGCCCCCCTCCCGCCCTACCACCCCCGCCCCTCCTCTTCCATATTCTTTCCTTCTCGTTCATCTCTCGTTTTCTCATTCTTAAATTAATAAACCACCCTACCTTATCTTGTTATGAATGTATTTCATTTAATTCAAATATTAATCCCGCATTTCTACTCCGCTCTCCTCCTCCTAATTCCCATCCTTTTATTCCCTTCGTAATTTTCTCCCTTCCTCTCTTTACTAACATATGAATTCCATATCCCATTTTCTTTATTATCATACCCCCACCTTCCTTGCCACTTTATTATTATTGCATCAATATATATCATGACGCTCACGACTTTTTCCTCTCCTATAATATTACAAACCCAAAATCACACCCTTTCTGAACTTTTTTGATTCTTTCCGAATTTTTATTTTTTTTCAATTTTTTTTTTTTTCCAACCCCCATTTTTCCCTCATTCCCAACATCCTCTTTCATTCCGTCACCATAAAATAGATAGGAAGTAATGTCAACAACAGCTTAAGGTCGCACTTCCCTTACATTCAGTCAACTTTGGAAAGCTATAACTTACTCAATATTGAGAGCTATGAATTAAGCCACATATCAAAATGAAGCTCTACATCTTCTGCATCGATTGGTATCATTGAAACGTGTCTACCTAGTTTGTATTGGTTGCAAACTTACCAAACGTAGCCACAATTTTTGACCAAAATTTTTTCTGAACAATTTTTTAGAAACAAGAAAATGGCCGTATCCAATGTGTTTCTGAGATAATTTGCCAGGGACGGTTTTTTGATTTTGTCAAAATATCGTTTCAATATACAGAAATAGAGCATTTTCTGAAAATTTGGCATTTTATCCAACTTTGAAAAATCATTGCTCTTGATTGGAGGTTAATAAAGAGAAAAATAAAAAACCGTCACTGGCAAAATATCCAAACATACTATGTTGAATATATCTTTTAGATTCAGCCATTGGTTGTGGAGCACTCTTCGGTCAAAAAATGTTGGCCGCAATTTGACAAAATCAGTTATTCGCCCAGAACTTTAGGCTCATTCAGTGTACAGGGCTCTAATTAACCTAATTTGTGCCTCTTTAGAAGCTCTTTAAGTTGAATATAAATTTGTCTACACTTACGGTGTACACTGGCTCCAATTTGACAAAACCTATTTTCAGCAAGATCGCGTCAAAAATAACCAATTTTTGAGCAAAAATTTTTCAAAAATTTACCGATCAAAAACGATAACAGCTAGAGACTAATGTCTAAAAGCAAAGTTGTAGAGCATATAATAAGCTTTAAAATGATTATAGTCGCAGGGCATAATTTTGTATATATAGTTCTAGAACGTCAAATTTACGTTTCTCACTGTACATGAACGTTATGAAGCTGGCGTTTTTACAGGACGTGTATTATCATTTCCGATGTGTTTTCTGAAAATTTAAATGAAATCGGGCAATAATTGCACTTTCTGCAACTACATCTGCACGTAAGGGGAGCACGACCTTAAAAAGAGTTAAATGAATGGATTTAAAAGAATGACATTATAAATTTAATTAGGTGCTGAGTAACAGCCTTCTAGTTTTCCAGTTTAGTTCCTGACCGTCTAGCCATCACTCAAGAGCAATAATAGATTAAATTTAATTAGACCTTTTTAAATTTAAATCAATACGACCTTATTATTAACCTTCGTTTCGAAATTGTCATACACAAATTTATATTATTTATAAAATTTTCTAAAACTTATCTTTCAGAGCAGCTATTTTTGGTGCGCATCGGATGAGATCATTAACTTGTTAATTAAGCCGTTCTTGTCGTTTTTATTCGCAACCCAGTCAGACAAATGTTTTCGATTCATGACCTAACATTCCGACCCACCTCAAACTTTGCAAAGATGTTAGTTATTATATAGCTTTAATTAGGATTACTTGTTAGGAGCTTTACCGTAGTCCGGCCGACGAAAAATTAGGCGAAAGCCCATTAATAATTTCACCCGATTCAGTTCAGACGTTTACGTTATACCAATATTGTTGACTGCCTATTTAACGATCAAATATGCTTCGCTTATTCTGTGTGGAAAGAAACCAACCAATGTGGATTGAAGTTGGCAGACAAATTATTTTAGTATAAACAGCTTCAACAAATCCTGTATATTCAGTCAGTCAGAGCCGAGTATTGGGCACTTGTTCCAAGATTAGACAGATTTGAGAGGCTTCAATGACTGTGAATTCAAACAATATTTTGATGGCAAAAAATGGTTGAGTCTTTAAAAACTTTCATCAAGCGTCTTTCACTTGACGCCATTACGGCAATATATATATATATATATATATATATATATATATATATATATATATATATATATATATATATATATGTATATGTATTGTGAAATTAACTGTAAACAAGCTTTGCTATATAGATATTTCTTAAGATACTAATTAGCTTCCTTTACTTCAAACCCGACCTTCAGAGATTTAATTCGTCTTCCAAAGAATAATCGGATCCTCATATTTGCCTATTTTGACCAGTATCAACATGGGTCTAATGGCGATTAATAGCAAACTGAACCTTCGTTAAGAGTTAAACTTTAAACTAAATCCTTTTCACGCACACGCTTAAGAGTTAAACAGTTCCATTTGAACGCGATTGCTGGGTTAAGCGAGTTTAAAAGTTTAAACTCTACTCTTTTAAATGTTATCAAAACGAAAGCAGCTGTTTCTTATTTCTTGTCACTTCAGCTGCCATTTAGGGACTGCTTTTCAGTATTTCCAGTGTTCTCAGCTCAAACATTCCGTTGTCTTTTCATGTACTGTTTGTAACTGTAAACGTTTATGACCTGAAACGGACGCTGTCAATGTCTAAACCCGGGTTAGTAGTCTAAGTTGGGTTTAGGCATTGATAACATTACCTTCCATAATCTTTGCATTAAAATATTATTATTATTATTATTATTATTATTATTATTACCTGGTTTCGCATACTTCACAACCATGTAAGTAGTCTGTTTAATACTTAAAGATGATACCAACAGAAGCATACATACAGGATTTACATACTAGATCCCATAAAATGAAGAAAACAAAACAATTCAATAACAAAGATACAGGAGATAATACCTACAACATGATGATACAGCTTACGTACGTACTGACCAGAAAAATGCTAAAACATGGAAGAAAAAACAGCACAACTAACAATGCATTAACAATTGTTTGTAAGACCAACAAAACTATCGAGCCACAACAGGACAGGTTTACATATTTTAGAAAATAAAATCGATGACTTCATACACCCTTTTTTCCTTTTGTGCAGAATTTGGTCATTGCAATTAAAAGTTTAGCTAACCATAGAAAACAGAAAGTAGAGTTTTAAGCAGCCATCAAAACGCAAAACCCCACAAGTATGTAGGCCTATCCCTAAATAGACGATAGTTACATCAGCAGTATAAGAACTAGTGAAAGCTCACAGCAAATCAGATTGACCAAGATCAAACGCAAAGTAAAATTGTACCACCAACAACCAACCAGGAAAACGAAATGACAGAAAAAGTGAGATATATATATATATATACATAGCAAGTAGCAACCCAATGAAAGAAATCACAGAAAAAGGCTTATGTTGAAAACAGAAAAAAACGAAAAAATACATTCAGATCAGATACGTATAAACAAACACTGATGACTGGCATACATAAAACAGACACAATCTTCAGTTAGCCTATAATGCTCAATTGCCGCCTTGAACACTACCCTACCCCCAAATATATATGTATATATACTTGTTTATTACATCTAGATATGTATTTCACTTAATTGAGTGGTGTAACATTATGCTATCCGTAGAACGACGTATATATACATCCTGCGGTTAGGCAAAAGTCTAGAAAAAACAGTGATTAGGTTCCAAAGCAAGCAGCTAACAAACACTGACAAAGTGGTACAAGGAGGCAATGTACGTACGTACCTGGAAATCATTCCCATACCGTTAAAACAACAATA
>JASAND010000506.1:0-14133 GCA_030248195.1 Trissonchulus latispiculum | reverse complement strand
GAGTGAAGAGACGTAACTGTTTTAATGTTTAGTTGGATAAGTTAGCATAGTTGTTGACAAGACTATTTTTATAGCATGCACGGACATTCCAGAACAAGCTTTCTAAGGGCATTTTTATGAAAGGGTAGAGCAGAATAGAGCAGAGTTAATATTAACTGTTTAACTTTAACTTTAACTCTACTCAAGCTTGAGTTTCCGTTTTTAACTCTTTCATGAAAAGTTTTGAGTTAACTCTACTCTACCCTTTCTTGAAAAGGCCATAAGTCAGTGTCTTGTCTTCAGCAAGCGAGCGCTATGAAAGCGAAAAAACATTTAGTCATTAATGGAGTTAGAATTTCCATTCCGCTACGAACGATGATTGTTGTAAGGTCACACAGTGATTACCTACTTCTGTTTCTTCTTGTAACATAACTGTTAAAGTCTGATTCATTACAAACATCCATGGCGCTTATTTCGAGCGATTAAAAATACAAAGCAAAAGTTGCCATTACATACCAACAAACATAAGGAATAAAATAACGATTTCATCACGAAGAACAATGTAGGCGCAAGTAAGAAAGCAACACAAGACTTGTGCTTCATCTGATTTTTTAGATGCATAAGTATATAATAAGTGTCACATCCGCTTTACTTATTCTATATGTGTGAAAATGATTGTTCAGTGTAGTCTCCTTAATTTCAGGACTGAATGTAAATCAAGCTACGCGGCAACAGGATTCTATGGGTTTTATGATAAGCACATAAAGAGGCTGAAGCTAATCTGCCGTAAAAAGAAGAATTATCACGATAGACGTGGGCCACAAACGTTTGATCTTTACAACATAGCTTGGGAATGCCCACAATTTTTTGCCGTGGTAGGAATGCATGTAGGATCGGACGAATATATCAATTGGATCAGGCCAATTTGTAAGATGCATTGGCAACCACATATCTGGAAGAGTAAGTTTTACAATCTATGGAACTATCAAAGTTTTCAAGTCAGTTGTTTCTCAGCAGGGCCCACTGCATCAAACAATTAGCATCACCAGTAATCGGTTTTCTCAGCTGTATACAGGTTACTGATTGCAGAAATCTGATTTACTGATAAACCATCAGTAAATGTAATCAGTAGTTTTAAGCACATGAAATTGTTTGAAACTTTATAAGGATCCAATTAGCCCAATTTGTATTCATTTTTAACAGTAATACCTGAATTTTTAGGCAAGAATTATATTAAATAATATTTCTGGTTGAGGGATAATACTGTTCAGCCTAACCCTTAGCCTGGACCTTATGTCTTCCGTTTGTCGTGGACTTCAGTTTAAGTTTAGCACAAGTACACACCTTAAACACAGCTTAAATACTAAAATATTTTTGTCGACAATGCAAATTGTGCACTGCGTGATTACTGCAAACTGAGTTTATGCGATTAGTATATACGAGATTAGGCAATGACAGGAAATTAACCTTGATACGAGTTTTTCCAAAATCAACTCTTAAATATGACTTCAACAAAAGTGGGCACAGATGACTAATGCAGAAGTCAATTTATATTATTGTTTAGTAAACAAGGCTGCAGAGTTTGCTAAAGAATGTTTTGACAGTGAATTCCAGTGCTGGATAGACATTCGTGACTGCAGCAAGGAGAATTCTTATAAAGGTACTAGAACAGACACCGTTGACGGAATCATGTGTGAAAACTGGGCCTTAACGCCTAGTTATAATCGGTCTTACGGTTCCAAGTATGGTAATACTAACTTCCAGACGGACAACTTGGAGGTCCATGGTGTTACAAGGCAAACTCAAACTTCACAATGGAATACTGTTTCCCACAATGCAGTAAAATTTCGAGTAAGTTGTTTTGCCGATTAAGACTTATTAAATGAACCGAATTTAGGTGGAGTGATGCGTCCTTAAAGTTTAGGTTAAGGTGGTGGTAATGTTTACCGCAGCCATATTCAAAACGTCATAACTTGCTCAATATTAGGACTTAATGTAAATATTTTCCATAGTGATTTACACAGTGGACACCATATACCATTTTTAAACAAGGATTTCGGAAATCTATGCAAATGGATCGAAATATTCTAAACCATACTGATGTGTTAAGTCTTGTCCAGGGTCATTTTTCTTGATTTCGGTTGAAGGTACGTATAAACCGAGAAATTCATCAAAAAGTGAAAAATTTCGAAATTTCGATATTTTTCGACACTTCAAATGAGAATTACACAACTTTGTCAAAGTTTCAACGAAAACCAAGAAAATTGACCCTCGGCAATAGTGCGAAAATGTTGATGCCAAATAGTTTGTCGTTTGATTGAGGCAGTTCGGTGAAATCCATATTTAAAACAAACTGATTGCAGTTATTGAAAAATTGGTTTTTAGCCATAACTTTAACTACGCTCGAGTAATCAAGCTCATTTTTCCGGCTACGCCTCAGCGTAGCCGGCTATTATACATTATTCTGTATTAAATTGTGACTCCCCCACATGGAAAGTTATAGGAAAGTGAACTGGCTTTGTGTTAAATATGCAGGGGGGTTTAATACATGGTTCATACATACATACATACATACATATATATATATATATGTACATTTCTGTAATGTCTAGATAATCCTAATAACTAGAATTTCTGTCTTGCTGTCGCTCTTTCCTTTGTCTCGTATGCAAATTAGGTTAAGAACATTCTGAGGAATAGACAGATGCAGGGAATAGAGGGATTATAAAAGCAACAGAATTCGTGACTAGACCCATGTTCAGTAGTTTACTTTAATTTCAGAGAATAGAAGTTTATCAATTAAGAGTTTATTTCTTTTTCTGTTGCATAAACATAAAATGTTTCAGTTTTATTTGCTTGATAGAGGCAGTTTGTTGGATGAAAATCTTTGAGACCACCTTTTCGCATTACACAAGCTCTCAAATGAGTATTGAGCAATGCTGTTTCAGCTTTTCTATGTTCGGGCCGTTCCGACAGTTTTACTCGATTGTCTTTTAATTTCAGTAGTCGACGCAAATTTTCTTATCTTAATTATTTTTTTCTTTTCTTGTGGTTTTCGATCGGCGATCACAACAGTTCTCTTCCTATTTCAGTTTCAGCACGCCGCAGCCATCAAATATTCAAATTACCAGAGGAGTCTGAAACTGATTTCATTTTCAGACGGGAACAATCTATCATTAATGTCTTATAAACTGTAATGCCACTATATCTCTTAAATCTCGTGCCTTAAAACTTTAACAGAAGCTTGAAACCGGTTACGATGAAGAATTACAATTTCAATCAGTAATACAAAAATCCAGCTTAGAAATAATCCAGAGCACTTTTGATGTGCAAATTATTCACAAATATTAATGAAAATCACTCTCCGGAAATAATCTTTGCTGCGTAGCCGGTCCTAACTTTATCAAAGTTACTACTCCTAAACTGGCAACAGATATTTTGCATACAACTTATGCTTGTTGCACAAAACATGTGCTTGTAGACGGTTTTTAATTTGGACATACCGTTGTCGAATGGTGTAGTTGCATGTTGGAGCAATTGACAAAAATCTAGAAATTTGAAAATCAGCTGGTTTTTGACCCCAAAAATCTGTAATTCCGTTTATCTCTCGGAATGTTGAAGATACAAAAATTGGTCCAAAAGCAAAGTTATACAGTTTGACGAGCTCTTTCGACTGAATATGGTTTTGGCTAGATTCAGGTAACTATATGAGATTTATTTGACAAAAATAAAAATTTTCAAATTTTTACTCAAAGACTCCGGGACTGTTTTTAATATGTTCAGAAACACCTAAGTAGTGTGTTCTGAAAGTTTCAGACATTTTGGGTTACTATAGCGAAAGTTATCACCCGAAATACGGGAAACAATTCCACCACCTTAAATGTGTGCACTTGCTTCCATCATACAGTGAGCCAGTCTATTTGTATTAGCAAGAGTACATATACATAAGAGTATGACAGCAGTAGGTAATGTATTATGTGCCTACTCTTGGTATTAGCAAAAGCACATAGTGATAAGAGTATGTGACTAGGCAAGCTCTCTGTTATCAGAGAAAAATATGCTCTGTATGCTAACGGCTGACATCCCCCCGCAGATTAGACATAATGACCCTCCCGCAAATCAGTCCCAGGTCGAAACGGGGGTACGCTCACTGTTTCATTATGGATAATGGATATTTATTTCGTATAGACTTGCGTTTTTGCTTTTCGAATTTATATTAAAATGCATTTAATATCTTGTAGGCAAATCCCACATTTCTATCGTTTGTCAGGCGGCTTGCTCATACTTACACCTATCCTACTTATGTACTGCTAATCGTTTCCAAAACTCCAGGTCCTACTGACGCCAATTTTTTTGACGAATTCCTATTCCTATTTACGCCTTAAAAATGTTCATGCACCACTCAGATTCCCGCTTAACACCTAAAACAGTATCCGCGTAATGACTGTGATCTTCTTGTCGTCAAATTTTAGGAGAGCTTCGACTTCCTTGGTATGAACCTAGATTGTAAATTTGCGATAGAACTTTAATTTCAGAATGCAATATTCATTTTTTATGATAGATTAACAGAACTAGCAAAATATTACGGTACAACCATGAAATGTTCCAAAATTTAGTGTAAAATCTATTTTTGCTGAGCTTGGCCAAATTTTCCCCACCCATTGCCATTGACTGTTGACTTGAACGTTGTTCTGAATGAGGAGGTGGTCGGATACTCTTACACAGCCCCTGGTTCACCTCTACAATTATAATATAAGCAATAGTAAATAATATCCAGACAATTTTCGGAAACGTGTCCATTGACTTTTAGTTTGACAGCAAGTGTCAAATTGCTGTTTAATATAAATACCCGATGACAGATTATTTGTCGAAACGTTGCAGGAACTTTAAATGAAGATTTTTGCACAGCTTATTTATTGCCATATATTCATTAAACTGCAACATCGTACAAAGTGCTCTGTACTAAAGTGTAAAGACATGTGGATACTGTAGGCAGAGCGTTCGTTTTAGGCGTAGTACGAATGATGCTTTTCCAAGGAAATATTTTAGGGTTAAAGTAGGAATGCAACTTTAGCTTAGAGTTGTGGGCGTAAGTATGATTGTGAGTTGGTCATCTCTAGGCGGTAAGATCAAACATTAGGCATAAGTAGGATAGGTGTAAATTAGGATAGGATGTACGATTAGGTGCAATTCGTTTCTTAGAATTATGGCTGTTAGCTTAGTTTCCGTCTAAAACGGCTGCGTTTTCAATTTCAGATTATACCAAGTGTATTGTTTCTGGCAGCAACTGTTGGTATGACCAGGCAATGTCTTGCTCAAATCTCAGTGCTTATAATGGAACTAAGGCAGATACTGCTCAAGGCGCTTCTTGTATGAATTGGAGCGATGCTAATGAGTCACTGAATCATAACTATTGCAGAGTTATGCCCGGTGGCTCCTTAATTGCCGGTAGGAGATTCGGGCCCATGTGCTATACGAAAACTCCCGAGCGACCTGAATCTCTGGAATTTTGTTTCCCATCCTGTAGTGGTGACAAATGTTAGTTGTTCATGTATACAATGTTTTGCTTATATTTGCAAATAACTGTTAAATCGGCCTTTTTACTAACATTAGGCTGGAATCGGGTCCACTTTGCTACATCGGGCCGGTTTCATAAGAAGGAATTCCTGGGAGGAGGCATCTGGAGCTTTCATACAACAAGCTAGCTAGGTCAGACACTATCGTAGTCCACTTGTCATTGTGGCTTTAAAGTCAACCATAAACAACAACAAAGAGCTAAGGCTTCTAGCGCTGAAATGTAGGTACGCTGTAAATTTTCAAGCATCTCTTCATTTCAGACCTAGGCCTTATTATCCCTAAAGTTTCGACATGCCTGGTTCTTAAGTTTAGTGGCCTTGATTTGGTGAATATTTGGACTCATTTTAGCAAGATATTTTGAATACACTGAGATTGAGGAACAATTCATTGAAAATAAAATAACTGGCAACATGTCATGTGATGGGCCGGATGGGTCGGTAATCGGACTGGAAGTTGAACACAGTCAACTCAATGTGTTGCAAATATTCTGCTTCAATGAGTTAAACGGCCACGATACCTGGACAAAGCCAGACTACTTGGGGATAGACAAAGCAAAGCTTCAGTAAGATACAACTTTTGTAGAGATAGTATGTATTATTATTATGTATTATTATATTATGCATTTATGTATTGTCATTTATTGTTGTTACATGCTCAATACTTTTTGACCCTAGCTAGCGTTTGGCTTAGCTACTATTATTCTATTTGGTTGGTCGGGGAAGTGTTGATAGGTGGGGTGTAGGTATTGGGTGGGTGATCAAACTTGGGGGAGCCGTATGCGCATGTCAACTTCTGGTTGGGGGGGGGGGTTCTTAGCCCCGCCCACTTGGGGTAGTCTTCCTTCAAAACTCCCCAACACGTCAGTTGTTGTGTTATCTTTCCCAACTCCAGTTCGGTTGTCAATAATCGCTCGTCGGTTACCACCTTCTACCATTTGGGTATTCGCCAACATAAGAAAATTAGATTTACCTCACAATAGGGAAGAGCTAAAAAAATGCTTCCAGAAGCAAAAATGTAGAGCACAATGAGATCTTTCGGAAGAGTATAGTTATGACCTTGTTATGACTATGTGACTGCTGAAAAACTTTCAAAAATTGGCAAAACCTAACCAATTTTTGAAGCGGGATAACGCGAAGGGTGTAGAACGCTAAGAAACTTTATTTTGGAAAGTTTAGTCTAATTTCATCTTGATTGGTGCCGCCAACCTACAATATGTGCTCAGAAAGGAATAACCAGCACCAAGAACGCCACTGTTAGGCCTGATCATAAAAACTGTTAACAGCCATTGACTTGAATTTGGTGCAGTTGTGGAGGAGACAAAATGTTCCCCGCATCATGAGCTTTCGATTGATGTTAAATTTAGTCTTGTTTTGAAAACTGAAAAAGTTCCATTTTTATCATATGGTTGCCCCACAAACAGATTCAAATGCAGCTACCAAGTTGGGCTACTTAGCTAAAACAAATGCAGTCAAAACTGAGCTACAGCCACCAGATATAGCGTCCAAAGAGATATTTTGGCATTTGGTAGTTGCTGATTGTACATAGTGTCACTATATAGCAAAAAAATAAAAAAATTCAAAATTTTGAGAAAACCTAATTTCTACTGACAAAAAATCACGAAACAAGGCAAAGCAGACCAACATCATTTGACATCGTTAGAAACTTTATTTTATACTGCGATTTGTTGAATGTAGGTTTTTAATTAGGCCCTTGAGTGCTTGTAATGACTGGTCATAGTTGAAAACCGGCGTAACGTTCAGAAACGAAAACCGTCAAATTTAACAGTCAGCAAGTTTCAAAAACTATTTCAAAAATTCAAAAACCTAACTCAATATTCTAATTCAAACAAATCACAATAGGCGTTTCTAACGATACCAAGTGCAGATAATCTTCGCTCAGTATCGAGATTTTTTTGTCACTAGACAAAAATTGAAACTTTTCCGTTTCCTATGCTGACATCAACTTTGAGGTGAAATTACTCGTTAACCATCAGAAATCCGAATTTAATTTCAAAAACTCGCAAAACACACCTCTCGGACAACAACATATCAAAATGAGCAAAATCGGAGATGGTCGAAAAATCAGCCAAAAATGGAAGCTCCCTCAATTTCATTAGCTCAGTCACTCATTTTAATGTATACCCAGTGAACAAACATCCCGTCAGTAGGATTCAGCGATAACATTTTTGAGGCAAATTAGGCATTTACTATCATTTCATTTTTGAAATTAGAGCTTTTTAATAAAAAAATCAGGTTTGCCATAATGCCTGGGGCCTATTTCATAAAACAATTGTAGACTACAATTCCTCCAATTGTAGTCAATTGGGTTTCATATAACAATTGCCTGGCCTGTAGTTCTACAATTGTAAGTATTCGAATTACAATTGTAGACAATGTTCGGTTTCATAAAACAATCACTGCACCTGTAGCTCTACAATTGTAGAAAGCTTTGCGTTTCATAAACCCACAATTGTAGTCCAATTATTTCACAATTGTAGCTATGAAATGCACATAGCAGAATTGTAATTGTAGAGTTACAATTGTAGCCACTTTATTGAGTTTCATAAAACAATTTCAGTTTTACAATTAAAATTTACACTTGTAGAATTGTCCTACAATTCCTACATACCTAAAAAGGGTTGTAGAATCCACAAAATGGTTGTATTTTAGCGTTGTGCGTTCTGTTTTTTATTAAATCAGATGTAGCTCCGGTATACAGTTCTAGCAGACAACTACATCTTTACAAACTACAATAGTATATTTCAATGTGACTTTCATCTTTGAAAAGTTGCATTATTGATAAAAATTCCATAATAAATGCCGGAATAAATTTAAGCAATTAGTACTATATATACTAGATAAACAAAAAGACATAATATTTGCACATCTGTGGAATTGTAAATACAATTCCTGAAATTGTAATTACAATTGCTACAATTGTAAAATTGTAATTACAATTCTGAAAATTGTATTTACAATTGCTACAATTGTAGTCATGGCTCTCACAATTGTACCTACAAACCTGTAGAATTGTGATTGTAGGCAGGACTACAATTGTAGAATTGTAGAAAACCTACAATTGTTATATGAAACTGGAAATTTGTGAAATTGTAGAAACGCTGCTACAATTGTAAGAACCTACAGGCCTGTAATTGTAGTTTTATGAAATAGGCCCCTGGATGTTGTTAGTTGGTTTACCGCCGGTATAACAATAATCATAATAACAACTACTAAATACGAACGCATAACGCACATACAGTAATACATTGGTAATGGGATCGAGGATTGCCGATTAACCGGCATTCAAGCCTCGTCCCTTAATATAGCTACATACATTTATTCAACCGCTCACGGAAAATAGCAATGTTAGGCGCATTAACAACATCAGCTGGAAGATAATTCCTTATTTCTACAACATGACAGGTAAAAGAATATTTCATACGGTTTAAATTTGTTCTTAATATAGTCTGTAGCTTAAACTAATGACCACGTGTACTGACGCGGCCCTGGCAAAGCTCGCAAAGTGTAGTTGGTCACCAGTCATGCGCGCACAGCAAGCCAGCAAATTTTATGCCATTTGGTTAACAGTTTGCTCTAACGAAGCCCAGAGTGGTTTTTAAGGACAGCGAAAGAAAGAACAATTTCGAAATTAAATTGATAGAGAGAAGAGAAACTCAAAGTAGTCGTCACCGTATGGTATTGGCTGTTAAGTTCCAGAGTGCATTTGGATAAGAGGTGTATATCTTACTTTTTTGTAAAGATTCCAAATGAAGTAGGATATTTAGGTTGATGATATATATAATTCACCAGTAATCTCATTCTGCACTATTGTCCAATTAACAATCTTGTGAAAGATCATTAGTTTGCTGGAACGTTCTCGAGGACTTGCTGTGGGAATGGGCAAAATCGCTGCAGCCTTAACATCTGTCCGTTTAATTCTCGTAGTAGACGTTCGTGTAGTAGCCAGCCTTCAAAAGATTGATTAGTAATTTCTTAGGATTCTGGCAAATTTTGTTTTTGTTTTAGCGCATACTGTGAAAAGGACTTCATAGCAACTGGTGTCGTAGGGACAAGATATTCAACCGCAGAATCTATAGGTTTAATATGTAGAAGTCTTTATAATCACACACAAACTGCAATGACATCTTTGGTAGAAAATACGTCTACTACTAATACATCAAATCGCGAAATATTTGAATTGAAGTGCGCACCATTACATGCGATTGTTGGCTTTTACTGGAAGACAGAAATTGCAACTGATGGAATTTCCTTGATGTGTTCTAAAAGGTGGTATTATCAGTAATTCATTGGATAGAGGCAATGTAGTCAATGCAATTAAAACGAGATGCAAGATCAGTAAGATGCAAGGCAATACACGTAAATGTAACTGTAAAAGTAAATGTCTTTAGTAAATTGTACATCCGTGATTGTTATTACCATAGGCGGCAAATTTAGTTTTAAATCTGGAGTTTTCATATTCTTACCATTTTGCATTAGACATATTCAAGGATAAGGACCAAATGTGATGAAATTCTCTCTTACAATACTACCCAATAACTTAGGGCCTTCTCAAGGAAGGGTAGAGCCGAACAGAGTAGAGTAAAACATTAACTATTTTAATTTGTTTAGGTCCGTTAAAGCTTTACTCGCTCTTTTAACTGTTGAAAGACATCGAGTTAACCCTTTAATGCCGGAGGGTCCATTGGCCATAGTGGCGATTGTTGTCATCTTATTTTTTGGGATAGGGTCCAGTTGCCGGTTGGCAGTCTGGAAATTTGCTCCTTTTTTCTCCAACGCGTCCACCCTCTTTTGAGTAAATATTTCCACACTCGCTTGAAAAATTGAGTTTCTACAGCGTTCCGCGGGCAATGAAACTTTTGATGATTTCAAGCCTTGTTCGAGCATTCCATTCAAACGAATCCAGAGCAGGGGGTAGTTCGTCGGCGGAAAAGCCATTTCATCAGGTGATAGGGGAGATTCTGTGCATTAAAATAACGTATAGTTTATTCTGTCTCAGAATCAACTCTTGCTCCTAGAAATCAATTAGTTTATTTTCAACAACGGAAGGTTATCAAAAATTCGCACCTTTTCCGACTTTGACGGCTTCTAACGTTTGCTGGGAGCATCGGGGATCCTTCAATGCTTATATATGAAATATAGAACACTTAATTTCCTTCGATTGGTGGTTCTCCCATCTCTCTACGTGCTCCCAGTAAAAAACCGCAGCAACAAATGTGAAATCGGTCATTTTCAACTGTTAGTCCAGAGGAGACAACGGTACACTAAGCTGCAAAACATTATCGAGGAAGTGAATGTATACATACTTCGTGACTGTTAGCAGTGTTATTGGGTGCAGGCTAGAAAACAGGATATCCGTAGCTTGTGACAATAAGTGCGGTCAAAGTAGGGATTACGTAATTTTTTAATGACAGAGGGTATGCTTATGTAATTTTTAGTTAAAAAACTCGTAGTAGCAAATTGCTGCCAGGGCGCTAAAGTATCTGAAACTACAACGACGTATGATAATGATAGTACTATATAGTTTACGTAGACTATACAAACTTTTGGCTATTACTATTTCTGTGGACGGAATCAGGTCTCAAGATTAGTGCTCGGACTGGTTGTGATTTTTGAAACCGGTTGTATTTCTAGCTCCCAGTTCCGATTCCAAATGAGTTTTGTTGGTACATGTATAAAAATTGAATTTTTTATACAATTGAAGACCCATCTGGTATGTTCGAACGTTGTTTTGTTTGATTTTTGTCTTTTAACACCAGAAGCAAGAAAGTGATTTTAAACGATCGAGAAAAGTATGATATTTAAATAGATTCAAAAAAATAAATAAATAGATTGACTTTTCGGATAGCTGAAAAAATACGTCAATTGGTGAGTTGAGAATCAGCGGCTTGCTATAGATAGGTTTGATCAGCTGATTGCTTTGGAAAGGATCCAAGTAATAGGAATATTATAGAAAGGAAGGATATGATAGCAAGATGATAGTAGAGGATAAGGGAACTCATCTATTTTTTCAACTGAAGATTAGTTCCTGCAAATAGATGAGAGCACGCTCTGACGTTCATCGTGCTACAAATTAGTGTGCTACCAATAATTTGTAGCACGGAGATTACGGAATATCAGTATGTGATCTTATCTCGATAAAAATTATATTTTGCATTTTAAAGGCTTTTAAACACGATGTACATATTTTTGGAGCGAAAACTAGGTAAATATAGTCGGGGCACTTATCTCAGTAAAATTAATATTTTATTTATTAGATCCGAATTTAATTTGGATTGTAGGATTGATCTCTCAGGAGATATGGATTGTATCTTCGTTTCTGCAAGGCCAAACCAAAACTAAACACGAAATTCATTAATAAAGGGCTAGAACAAGCACATGTATGGGCAAACTGATTTTTTTCCTCAACGAAACTAAAATGTGACCTTTAAAGGGTTAAAAATTTTAACCGTGGTGACAATTAGGCTTGGTGCCTTATTCGTTATACAAGTACTGTAGCACGGTATTGCATTCACAGTTTTGTAAATTCATCGGGCGGGAAAGCCTCGTACGCGACACTCGTGCGCTTCGCGCACTCGTGTCGCACACTCGGAGCTTCCCCATGATGAACGTACTTTTCTATGAATGCATTAAAAACCGTGTCACAAAGTATACTTGTACAGGCACAGATCGCTAGCACCAGTCAAGATTAAACTAACTTGAGTTAAAATTTAATATCTCCTTCAATCCTCTATGAATTCATTTGAAATATAAATCTGGGAATCAATTTAAAATGGTGTAAACGCGGCTATAACGTTAAAAACAAGCCTTATTTTGAAGAAAAAGCATACATTACAGAACATTTTGCATTTTTTGCAACTTCTGAGGTACGAATTCTGGGGGGACGGTTGGTTAGTACCCCCATTACATTTCGGGAGTCGACCACCAAGCAAGGTTTCTTAGGCCATAGCTTAGGCCATGGCCTAAGTTTAGGAGTCGATTGCCTAAAGAATTTTGACCGTTGAGGCCATTTGTCCTAAATTTCTCGATAAAAACCCAATACAATGTTATTGGTTTTTAAGTAAATATATATTTATATATATAGTGATTTTTGAAAATTTTTTTGCACCTTCAGCGCGGATTTAGACGTTTATACATTTTCATATTTCTGGACTACACCAACCGCCAGCTAGTTACATTCTCTATTTGCACTTATAAATAAACATCCAGGTTATAATTTCGTTTCTGTTATGTGGATTTCATCAATGGAATGCTATTTTAGTAGTTTAGTTTCATTTTATTTCTATTAGTTTAATTTTCTTCTTTCTTTGGTTTTCTTTTCTCGTATGCTACTGCCTGTTTTAATTTTCATTAAAAATTTATTACTGCATTAATACTGTGCATTATATTATCTATGTTAACGAGGTTTTGTTTTTGCCATTTTCAGGTAAAAACGTAGTTTTTCTAGTGTGATAATAAGTGACAATGGCGTTTTTATGGCCATTTAAAGTTTACCACGATTGTTCAGTATATAACGCATGAATAATGATAATTGCATTCCTACACATAGATGAGGGCACGCTCTGACGTGCATCGTGCTGCAAATTATTTGTAGCTCACTGCAGCGTGCTACAAATAATTTGTAGCACGGAGATTACGTAATATCAGAGTGTCGCGCACGAGGGCTTTCAGCCCTATGAATTTACAAATCTGTGAATGCACGAAAAACCGTGCTACAAAATATACATGTAATTTTAAACGCAACCTAAACGTTAACAAAATTACGCGCAAGAAGCTATCGGGAAAATTCTAATTTTAGTACCAATCGATAGCCCATAATTTGTAGTATCTCTACAAAATGTTACTATAATTTGCAGTCCTCCACTAAGAGCGGAATTAGTCGTAGAAATTTTGTATCTTTAACACGTCTTTCTTACACATGTGACCAAAACTGCGTCACATGTGCAAGAACTACGTACGCGCTACGCTCCCCCCAAATGGAAAAGTGCCGACCCCACCCTCGAAATTTTGGAGGCAGACCCCACCCCCAAATGGCCAAATCCCAGACCCCACCTACCCAAATTTGCCAGACTCCACCCTCAAAATTTTGAAAATTTTGGTTCAAAATTAGTAAAAATTCGAAATTTTTTGGAAAAATTCGAAATTTTTGCAGAAGATCCAAGTTTTTTCGAACAAATGAGCAAAAATGAAGAAATATTGTTGATTTTTAGTTGGAAATAACGTTTTTTTAGCAAATTTGCGAATATTTTCTAAATTTTTGACCAAAAAAATTTTTACCCCCCCAAATTCGATTTTTCCGGACCCCACCCCACCTCAAAACGGCTGACCCCACCCACCCTAATTTCGGCTACCCCCTCCCCCATCGTTTTCTCAAGGTACACCTATGCTTCGCACGACTACCCCCCCCAAGCTATTTGTAATGAAGTGAGCAAGATCAAAACTCTGATCTGTTCCAAACTCTAAACACTCTAAACTCCTCTTCTTTACACGGAAGGTCAGCACGTCTGTTCGAAATGAAGCAGACTTAAGCACCAGATCTCTGAAAGGTGGTGTTCCAGAA
>JASAND010000505.1:0-13620 GCA_030248195.1 Trissonchulus latispiculum | reverse complement strand
CTACCCGACTGGAAAATAACAATAAACAAAGGGGAAATAACAATTCAAAAAGGAGACAACAGCAACATACGGGACTTGAAACGGGACGAGAAAGAACGGGGGCGGAGGCTTGCTAACGAAGACGGACCCAGGAAAACGGGGATAAGAGGAGGGGGTGGGGTGGGGAAAGGTAGAAGTTAAATAAAACAGAAAGGAAAATAATTATTTAGATAGGGGTGAGGTGGGGCAAGATTAGTGAAATTTTATAAAAGAAAATTTAAAGAAGAAGCTTTTAAGAGCAAAGGAAAACTCAATAGGAGGAGCCTCCAAAATTTGAAGACCGACCTGACGCTAACAAATTTAACTCCCAACTGACTAAAGAGTAGCGTGATTACGAAAGCAAAGAATTGTTATGCGTTGGGAACGGTAGGGCCTATCTTCGACAAGCCAACATAAATTGTATAACTGCAGCGCTATGTTTAGGCTCTTAAAATAGAGAAATTAAAGGTTTTAGGTGAATTAGAAATATGAGCATAAAGATAGCACTACAAGTTATTTAAAATGGAATTTTACATACAGAACATCACAAAATCATCGGACTTCACAATAAAAATAGCAATACAATATTTAGGCGGGATTTGGGAGGATTCTTGGGGAATGTTTAGGGAAAACAGCGATAGTTGGAAAGGACTTGGGAGTTGGAAGGGCGTAATAGCGGGGTCGCTATTACCCACATTACTTGTCACTTGATGTATATTGAAAACTATATGTAGAAATGATTACAGCTGTTGTATCATTCCTAAATCGGATCCTTGTTTGTAGAGGTATTCGATAAAGGAGGTAACTGTTTGGTGGTGGTTAGCCAAAATGCCAACACTTTCAGAACTGCCAGAAACCTTTAAGTCTTTTAACCTTAGCTCCTCAACACAGAGGGTGGAGTTCTCTGCAATTTGATGGACTGATAGCTTATCCCCATCCAACAAACGTGGGAACATTCGCGATTCGAGTCGGAACAGCTTTACGCAATACAGTTAAGAGAAAGCCGCCTAGTTGCTTAATTTTTATTCCTGCTGGAGCAGGAATGTATAAAAAGAAAATTTGTAGGTCCATTGCAGTATGAGTCATTTCTCCATTCAGAAGCCCTATCTTCAACATAGGGCTAGCTTAGGGCTGAGTTTTTTGAGAGAGAATATGCAAATTAGTTTTGGCAGCTGCTATTTAAGCAGTCGAATGGACAGACTCTACGCAGTCTTCGGCTGCCTGCAATCAAAATGGTTGCGTATTTTTGAGCACCAGTGTAGCTTGGGAGCTACACCAAGGTGCACTAGGATTAGGTAGTTAGATAGTATGTGTAGCCTGCTTGCATTCTGTAGCGGGCTTACACTACTATATTCCACTGGATTTTGGTAATAAAGAATACAATTTAGAAGAAGCAACAAGGACCAAACGCAAAACACTAGAAAAACCGAAGACCTATTCTGGCGACGTCTTCAAATGGGGACCTCTTCAAATGGGGACCTCTTCCACCAATTGGGGTTTCTGCTGTCATTTGTAGACCCCCAACGGAAATAAAAAATTCCCAATCGGAAATTTAAGCAAGACCTCAGTTTTTACTAACAAATTATTCAACTGTAATTGAATAATAACAGGTCTACTAAGGAATACTGCCCCTTTTGGGGCCTACTTGTTTTCTATTAATTTTGCATTTGTTCTGTCGATCTGCAAAGAGGAGTACAACCATTTCCATTTCAGTAAATTTCAGATTAACACGTGGCTGTACTGATACTGAAGGGATGAAAAGTATCGAAATCATTTAAGTTTCTGATGAAAATTGCACATATAAAAAATCGTAAATTTTTTAATTAAGTTTTGTTAATTTCTACACCCCGGCTAAAAATGACCTTGCTTTATACGATAAATGTAGGAATTAGATAACAGTATACGAATAGTCCATGTGTCTTAACAGTCCATTTGACTTAAGTCTGTTAAGTCACTAATTTAATCCGTTTATTTCCGAGGTGTTGTGCTGCATCTTTAGTGTGGGTTAATTCCAATGTAATCCATTTAATCTTTAACAAAAAACCGCCTAAATATCAGAATACCAAGACAAAGATCTATGGTGATCCAGACTTGTAATTGTTAAAATGTTGTTGGCAGGTCGGTCGTACTTTACTGGCCGGTACCACAACTTGAGAGGGTCATTTTTGTTTGAGACATTTATGGTCATCGCGAATGTGGTAATTTGCGGCAGCATATACGTAGGTGAACATTGGATTTACAGTGTTATCAAATCAGCCAACCAAATGGGACCATTGTTTTCAGGTTTGCTCTTTTGCACCTGCTGGCAAGGTTTTTAGTTGCATTGAAAAACTGAAAATGTGTTGTCACTGACGAATATTTTCTGGAAGGCCACCCAGGTATGGGTTTTTATCAGCGTTCAATTGTTTCATTATTTCAAAAAATGGAAAAAACACAGAAAAATTGCAAATTAGAAAAATCAAGTTGAAAAGCACCCAAACCTGGCAGTCGGCAACAGTTGCCACAATGCTCTACTATCTGTACGTTGTTCCGGCACTGGGGTTGTTTGCTTTCGAGCATTGCTATGGCTTGGGTTGTGATATTGCTGCATCATCAGACATTGTCGTCAGTGGTATAGATACGGCTGAAATTATTGTGAGTATGGATCTCTTTCTACGCACCATAATGATATAAGAATTATTGTTGTACGATTTTCCTTGCTCAAGTTATAGTATTTATTTTGTCGAAAGCGCCCGTTTATGAAACATGTCAGCGTTGTATGTTTACATGCTGAGAACCCCCACCCCAGCCGAGGTTTGCGTTTTAATGGTTCGAGCATCTCGCAAGCTTATTCTATTAGGAAGAGCTGAGTGTCTTACTCTTCCTATTATACTCTTTTGGTATGGCCAATATCCAAAGGTGTATAGTAGAAAAGGGATGGGAGGAGCCTTTGTAAGAAATGAAATTGTCACTTCAGCATCCGGGCACTACTCGTTCTTATCAGAAGGAGGTGTTTGCTTGCTTGCTTACGACCCTTACGACCCTTACGGATTCTGTTCATTCTCATATCTTTAATTTATGTTTAACTGTTTAAACATCGAAACACGAGCGAGATTGATAAAGAAAATTATATAACGCAAAAGAAGGAAGGGAGGTTAAACGCGTGCTATCAAGTTGACGTGTCTGCTGGCGGTTAGAGAATTAGTCGTCATCGCTTTCCACGAATTTCACTTTGAGCCAGTTCCGCTTACTAATTTTTCGTACAACCGAAGTATTCGTAGTTGTAACACTTGCAATTGCCTTTAATATCCTAAAATAAGACTGAGCCAGTGCGACAGTAACAATGAGTGCACACACAAGAAAAATTTGCGATATTTGAAATCGGTGTGGTCGAATCGAAAACAGTTTTATCAATTTTGAGTGATAAGAGGTAATCAAGACAAGACCCAATTTATCAAGACAATGGGAGAAGCTTTGAGTGCTGGGAGTACAAATCTATGGCTTAAGGGGGGGGGGGCGACCAAAATGGGAGTGCCCCGAATTTGTCCGATTGGACTACTTTTCGGCGAAAATATAGAGCATGGGTGTGGTCAAAAAATACTTGGTCGTTGGTTCTTAGCTGTCTTCCAGTCAAGTGCAGTCGTCGGGTTTATGTGCCCGACCCCCCATGTTTCACAACTACCAACATAATTAATTAAAAATTTCTGCTGGCAGCAAGACCCTAGCTTCTAATCTTTAAAAATTGGCAAAATCGCCATTTTCAGTCTGTTGGGTCCTGTGTAGAGGCTTTCTGCAGCCATAGAAGTCTCAAACCTTCACTAATCGAGCTGAAATAGTTTGTGGGTGTGTTTTCGAGCACGCTGAGTTCAAATATCTCAAAAAATTTTAATTTTAAAAAATTTGAATTTTTCGATTTCAGGGGTATCATTGCCCTAAAAAGGCGATTTTGGCAATTTTTGAAGATTAAATTTGACATAAAAATTATTCACCCGGCAGAATTTCTTGCCAGTTGGCACAAATGAGTACTCCTATAGGGCCTCTTTTTATGCCAAATTACAGCCTTATAGCTCGCCTTATAGCTATAAACTATTCCTTTCGTAAGCCAAAAATTTTTAAATTTTTGACGAATCTTCAGCTTTGAAGAGTAATTTCCTTAGATGCAGATACGATAGAGAAGTCTATTATTTTTCTGCAGATAGGGGCACATGTGGCAAGTCATATTGGGAAATGGCAACCTTGAAGCTAGGGTGTTGCAGACAGCAGAAATTTTTAATTAATTATGTTGGTAGTTGTGAAAAAGGAGTGGTCGGGCACATAAACCCGACGACTGCACATGACTCGAAGGCAGCTAAGAACCAACGACCCAGTATTTTTGACCACACCCATGCTCTATAACTTCGCCGAAAAGTAGGCTAATCGGACAAAGTCGGGGCAAAAGTTCAGTCGCCCGCCCTTAAGTAGCAGTAAATTCAAAAACTATATGCATGCTGAAGATCACGTGTTCATGCTTTCAGAAAAAGTGTCGCAATGGAGGGTGCCAGATGTCACCTCATCAAAAGGAAATATACGATGCTTGCAATAATGTAAGTGCTATAGTTATAATAAGTGGGTACAACTTTTTGGTAAATTGAGGTTTGTAGCTTCTAAAGCAGCAGTTTATTATACTACGCATGAGTCAGCCCAGAGTTGGACGCGGGCCGCGGGTACCCGCGGGGCGGGCCGGGGCGGGCCGAAATTGACTACCCGCAGCGGCCCGCGCTTGCCGACTTTTGTAGTGACAGTATAACTTTTTAAGCTTAAATTTAAAAGCTTTATACAATATTTTTAACTTTAAAACCAGAAAACCTACGCTGAATTTCTGAACGGATCCTTTCTCGATTACCAATGCCACCGTTGAAAATTTTTAAAGCTTGGCCAATTGAGCTAAAATTTGGATTGCGCATGTTTTCAGGCACACTGAGTTCAAACATTGCAAAATTTGTCGATCTCTCAAAATTCGTTTTCTTCGATTCGGTGGCTACTGAAACATTTTTGTCTCTGATTTTGCTGAAAAGTTGAATAGGAAGGTTTTCTGGATCGCAGAACACGAATATGGTGTCGGTTTTTCGATTCAACTTTTTGCTAGCTCAATGCAAGCTTACATTTTAAGCTTACAACTTTAGCCTAGACCGAACTATAACAAATACTAGAAACGAAAAATGGACTTCAGGTTTGTGTTCTTAGTGTTGTCATCCGGGCCTGTTTCGGGCCCGGGCCCAGGCCGGGCCTGCCCCGACCCCGGCCCGGATCACGTGTGTCTCCTTGACACCTCCACTTAATGATCCATTTGTAAAAGTGATTGATCCAGACGTAGCATGAGATGGAGTGAATGATCCAGCAATTATTTTCATTGATCCATCCTTCAATTTTGCACAAATACCGCCTTTATATGTGGTTCGCCAAATACCATTTTGCGAACCAACTTAATGATCCAACTGCGGGAGTCACATCATTTGAAAGAGAATTTTCTGTTTTCAATGATCCACAAACCCAAAAAATACGAAAGTGCTTAGAAAAAATTTAATTTCAATTTAAAAAGTTAAAGCTTTCCAGGGATTTAACAGAAAATGCTTGCCTCCAACCTCATTAGTGTGCTTGCTGTCCGCTCACCGAAATCTGATCGGTTTGATTACAAAATTCTGACACAACCAATTCTTTTAATTTCTGTTATTTTATGTTAATTTTGTTTGATGTAACTCAATATAGTTTCCGCTAATTGTTTATTGTTTCAAAATGAGCGAAAATGCAGAGCAAAATTTCAAATTTTGCACATATAAAATTTTGAATGTCTGACTTGCCGTCCGCTCACCGACAACGGGCAGGGTCGGGCGCAAATGACAAAATTTTATATTCTTTTATTATCAGTGTTGATAAAGGTTTTCGACGTCGCTGAACACGAATATTCAGTTCTTTTGGCAAGGAAAACTTTGTTTCGTATAGAAAATCAGTGGTAGCTTTCATTATGATTACGTAACTGCAGCAATGCCTTTCAACTTAGTTTACCTGGTTATTCAGGACGAAACAAAGTTTTACTTGCCAAAAGAACTAAATATTCGTGTTCAGCGACGTCGAAAACCTTTATCAACACTGATAATAAAAGAATATAAAATTTTGTCATTTGCGCCCGACCCTGCCCGTTGTCGGTGAGCGGACGGCAAGTAAGACATTCAAAATTTTATATGTGCAAAATTTGAAATTTTGCTCTGCATTTTCGCTCATTTTGAAACAGTAAACAATTAGCGGAAACTATATTGAGTTACATCAAACAAAATTAACATAAAATAACAGCTAATAATAATAATAATTAGCTTCTAAGCTTATTTGTTGTTGTTGCTTAATATGTTATTTTTACATTTATTTCCGATCATCATTCATGTTTATTATCAGCTTAAAACTACGACTACACTTTAAAAATAATTTTCACCTATTTTGAACATTCGGGCCTGTTTTGGGCCCGGCCCAAATGACTAGGAACGGAATTTTTTCTAACGTGACAACGCTACGTGTTCTACCATCCAGAAGCCCTCTGCATATAAATATTCAACAAAATTAAGACATAAAATTTTCGATTTCCTTTGCCCCCCCCCTTGCGAATCGAAAAAATGGAGTTTTGCCAAATCGGATACTTTTGCGATATAGTTGAACTCAGCATCGAAAACAGGCCCATGCCAAATTTTCGCTTAAATGTTTAAGTTTTAAGAATTTTGAGTGGTGGGGCTAATAGAGACAAGACCCGAATTAATGACTTATTGTACATTTTATAATGACCACGACTATAGATGGACCGGTGCCGGGGCCGGGGTCAGAGCCAGGCCCCAGTACATCCCTAACCACGACTTGAAAATGTGCAAATTTTGTGTATTGTTAAGTATACTATTAAGGCAATTAATTAAGTTCGAAACTAATTATTTGAATATTTCGGGAGGCACCAGGTTGATTCCCTGTTGCCTGGAAGAGGCCCTCAAACCAGAAGGCCCCTCAACTTCCAAATTTCTCACCATATCGTAAGAAATAAGTGCAAAATGTTCTATTGAAGTGTTCGTTCAATTTTTTCACTTTTTCTTTGTTCACTTTTTCCCCGACCAAGTTAGTTTCTCAGTCGGCAGCAAAGCTGCTAGCAGGTTACAGATTTAGAGAAATAACTTAATGACATGTTGATTAAATTAGATTAAATTGCGAGGCATTTCTGTAAAAGTACAGGCTTCTGATAGCAAAATATTCTCAATTGTGGCAACTAAGTCGTGCAGTGCGGGCTGCGGGGCGGGTGTGGGCCGCAAATTTCGGCCCGCGTCCAACTCAGAGTCAGCCACGTTATCGAAATAAAGGTAGCACTATTAACAACAATTAGATTACACAAATCAAGCTACAAAGTCTCAGTCTCATTATCAGCAGATCAAGCCAGTTTAGTGAGACGCACTTTAACATACGGTAAACAATGATTGGTCCAGTACATATTTATGTACATATTACCAAGAGTACATAATATAAGAGTGTGGCACTATGCACGCTCTATGTTATCAGAGCAAAAACTATGCTCTGCTCGCTAACGCCCCCACCCCCGCAAATTAGACCATTCACTTCAAAGAATTTTGTGCGCTATGTTTGTGTTCTAAAGCTCTAAGCAGGCACTAAATTCGCGCACGCACTGCTTGTGTTTTGGAGCTTAAGCACACAAACATAAAGCGAGTGAGCGTACCCCCGTTTCGACTAGGTAGGTACTGATTTGCGGGGGGGGGGGGGGTCACTAGGGTCTGATTTGCGGGGGGGGGGGGTGGGCCGTTAGCGTGCAGAGCATAGTTTTTGCTCTGATAACATAGAGTGTGCCTAGTGGTATATTATGTACTCTTGATAGTACTAAATACTCGTCAAAAATGAGTCCTACCAAGGGCATATAGGAATGATATATAAGAGTGTGACACCTGGCAGGCTCTCTGTTATCAGTTTCAGGCACATGCTATATCCACTAACGGCTGACTCTGACCCCGCACAAATGTGAACCCAGTTTATGTACGCTCACACGTCGTATAAATCTGAAACTCCATAACACAACACCTTCGTGCATCTCTAATCTGTGTCTGTTTCCAGCATTAGAACGCAAGGATAGCGGGCGAATTTGTCTAGTACATATGAACATACACCAGTGATGTAACCGAGCCACTTAGACATCCGGTGACCCGTTGGGCTCTGACACGGCGGCAAGGTGATCCTATGACAGAAAATGGAAAATCCTCCAAAAAAAATTGAAACCTTCTTGTTTAGAACCGAAAAGACTAACTGGCTCTGATTTCAAACAAAATCTTCAAACCAGTTTTAGAGAGATTTCAATACAATAAGCATTGAACAGATAAAGCTAAACGATGTCTCTCCGGAGATCAGACATAAATAACTTCAGGCTGCGCATATGCTGAAATGTAGAATAAAATATAGGAAAATATCAAGTTGTGTACGCAAACATGATCATAATTCCCACATAGCTATTCCATGCGAGCAGAATGAAGGAATGAAGCGCCGAAGCGGGCAGAAATAAGAATCACCTATCTTCATGCCTAGGAAAAACGGAAAGTTACAAACTAAATACAGCTCATTTTTGAATAATCATGAAGTCACTGACTTTCCATACTATATGTGGCAAAGAAGTATTATGTTCATATTGCAGCCAGTGTTTTGCGAAGCACGAAGCTTTCCACGTTTCTTATGGCGATTGCTAACTATACTAATTTCTTTATACCTGTAAATTTTGTGAGGCAAGCTGTGGATTCTAAGTTTTAGTTTCCTAATGTATTATGCTCCTTCTAAGCAACAAGTATAGGTTGTTGCACAACATAGAGTGCACTAGCTGATTTACAGGCACGCTAAGCGAAACTGCGAGGGGATGTGATGCACGAGCGAAGCTAGTGCATTAATACAAACCCGAGTGTTTCGTAAAGCTTGCACGAGAATTTTTGTGTGGTACAAGGGCGGAGCGAAGCGGAGCCCGAGTACCACAAAAGAATTCGAGTGCTAAGCTTTCCGAAACACTCGGGTTTCACAACCCCTTGCAGTTTTGCTTGGCGTGCCCGTAAATTAGATGGTGCGCGAGAAATTGTGCAACAACTTAGTTGTGAGATAGCTTAGTTCAAATTTAAAATACCGGAAATTTGAATTAGACTTGGCAGGCAGCACACCAGAGTGTTCCTGGCCCTGGGTCATGTGTTTATCCGCGTTGCACGTAAAGCACATTATTCATTTATTACTTCAGTTTGGATGCAAACTCCTTCTAGCTTTGTATGTCTGAAGCCTCAATAGCTCAGTTGGGAGAGCATCGGACTGATAAACCAAAAGTCGTGGGTTCGAATCCAAGTCGAGGACAGAATTTTTCGGGTCTCTGGTGCTAAAGTAACAAGTATACTTTATAGCACGGCTCTGCGTGCATTCAGAGATTTATACGCACGCCGTGCCGGAAGCTCACGAGTGCGCGAAGCGCACGAGTGCCACGCACGAGGGCTTCCCGTGCGAGGGTGCATTAATCTCTGAATGCAAGCAATGTCGTGTTGTAAAGTATTTATACAACGAAACAAGCCACAAATGAAGCTTGCCACTAAACTAATGAAACTTGATTCTCTGATGCTGTAGCTGAGAACATAAATTCAAGCAATTTTAAAGGTTATCTGGCAGTAAATTGCCGATGCTGGGAGTCTTTTGTTTGGTGTGCAGCTGAGCTGTCTAGGTTGCAGTTCCCAGCGTGCACCGTGCGGATAAGTAACTTATCCGCACGGTGCACGATACAGAAGAGCAACAAAGCCTCTGTAGCGTGCACTCAGCTATATATACGCACGCAATTAACATAGGAAAAGAGAGAGTGATAGTTGTGAAGCACGGTACAGCGTGCTTCACAAATGCAGTTGTGAAGCGCAGTGCACATCGTGCTTCACAACTTGGATGGAGGCACGGGGGTTACAGTACAGCAAATTTGAACTAAGCTATTTCACAACAGTGCCAACAAGCAATATTTTCTTCTTCTTTTTTCATTTAAAGAAAATTTAATTTTCTTTCACCTCAAATAACGGCATGGCTGCGCATGCATTTACGGTAAAATGTATGTTTAACAAACAAAATGTGTACTCGAGCCCAGGCTGAGCAAACATAACAAATCTGCTGCGCTGAGGCGCAGCAGGAAAAAGGTTGTTGACAGCAAAGGACTGCGAAAACACAGGCAGTTTAACCGCTTATATAGATTGGAGCATAATTTGCATAAATTCGTTACGTACAGCCTATCAAAGAAGATGCTTATACTAGCCCTACGTCGAAGTTAAGCAACCTGCACTAATACACACTAAACATGCACAGTTTCCGGTTTACACATACCTATTCTAGCGGATATAGCAAGCAAGAGATTTGTGCAAAATGAACTTGGTTTGACCATATTTACTTCTAAATATGGGCCTGCTGCGAGCATAAGGCATTATTATGAAACGGAATTTGCGAATATAATATTCCAATTTTTAAATCAACATCACAGTCATAATGCTTGTTAAAACCCCATGTGAACTAATATCAGTCTGCCCAAGACTTATATAACCTGGAATGGCATGGGTTGGATGGGATTGGAAACTAGCTGCTGCAAGCTTAGCAGTAAGGTGTAATTCTGCGGAAGGTTTCATTAACGATTCTTTCATTCAAAGTGTTGCGAGTTTCAAAGCAAAGCTGCGGTAAGCCTAGTCTGCTGATTTCAATGGCCGAACTGTCAAAAATTTAAGCTAACGAATACCTGTATTCCAAAACAGTACTGTACTTTTAAAATTCATCTTGTGGAACTATTCCACCTTGGGAGTAAACAGACATCTGAATAAGTTCTTGGGAAACCTTTAATAATAAAATAATACATGACAGGAAAAATCGTAGCACTCGAAATCATCTCCTTCAATAAATGTTAAACGACTGATGCGCATAAAACACGCACGTAATCCCATTAACTTCCAACATAAAGTTCCCAAAGTTGTTTTTCTCTTCGGCAAAATCCTAATTTGCATAAATTCATGTATATTATTTCTGAGTATGTGTATTTTAGAGAGGTGGCTAAGAATAGCATTGCCTTACGTGTTTAAGGTATTTTAAAACCGATTATAGTAGACCTGCTGCGCCCAGGCGCAGCAGGAAAAACCAACAGTTTCTAAAAATTATGGTTTTTACTAAAGCTTCAGAACCCTGGTCAAAACCCTGTCGAAGCTCTGTATCCGGTTACCCGGACCAAAAGTGAGCCGAACTGATCTTGTGACCCGGTTCCATCGCTGACATACACATTTGTGGCGGGTCAGCCGTTAGCGTGCAAAGCATGTCCCTTGAGCTGCAGAGAGCTTGCCACTGTCATGTGCTTATTAAGCATGGGCACGGATATCGAATAATTCGATATTTGCGAATACCACGAATATTCGAATAGTCGTTTATTATTCGCGAATAGTTAACGAATAATTCGAACTTTTCGAACGAATATTCGAATTATTCGAGCGAATATTCAATTTATTCGTTAATTTCTAAGTAAGTATCCTATATTCAGGCGAATTTTCGGACTTTTTGCTGGCTTCTGCTTTAAAATGAAACTGAACTCACACAGAATAGAATATATTTATGTGTACTAAACTTGCAAATATCTTTAGTCGTTCTGTCCTAACAGTTTTATACATGCGCGCTCGTCTTACATAATTGAGATTTCTCACCTACAACAGCTGTTGTAGTTGACCAAATATTTTATTGCACTTTAACTGGCACGTTGCGTTCCAGCGCACATATTGTTGCACTATTGGCGCTTTCATTCAATGTCTTGATCCGTCTGTGTACTGTTGTTCTGATCCATTTCAACCAGATCATCGCTAATTTTACCAATCAAAATTGTGTTCCGTGAGTACCATTCCACTATGTTGACCATATAAATGCTGTGACTGTAAAATAGTTTGCTGCTGCTATACGCTTCCAGAAGGGTTCTTGAGCTTATTCAAAAACTTTCAGCAGTTAAACGTGCATGCAAATGTAAATTAAGACTTAATCATTGCCGTTTTTGAATTCGAATATTCGAATAATTCGCGAATTTTTCGAATAATTCGAATTATTCGCGAATTTCGAATACTACGAATAATTCGCGAATTATTCGAATAGTACCCCACGAATAGTGACGAATATTTGAATACCTGTTTTACTATTCGTGCCCATGCTTAGTGCTTATCATAATGAACTCTTGGTACTACCCATCCCCCCAGCCCAGTCTAAATGGAAAACCGCTGGCGTTCCCTAAATCCTCCCTTGGCGAGATGAAAGCCCAATTCGGACAGGTCACAATGACTTGCAATCTCACTACTCCGGTCCTGGTAGTAGGGTAAGCTTTCTGGCTTATTTTCTGGCTTAGCCACTGCACAATATGTGGGTCAATAACTGTGCCGTATCTCACTCACCTACGTAAAAGCAAGTGAGGCTGTTTTACTGCGTTATAGCAGCTTGCATCTAACACTTGGACGTTGCCGATAAAATACGCATTTAATGATAACGTTGGTAAGTAAAGGGTAGCAGTTAAGTGTGCAATAGTTAAACGTTGGCTGCGATGCCGCCTACCGGTGGACGGCGCTTGAGTTCCAGCATGTGCGGCGCCGCCCACCGGTTAATATATTTCTCTTGCAAAGACGCACATTTTGTATACATTGAAAAGTAACGCAAAACGCATAACGCAAATAACGAAAAAATTATCTGTCTTTTGATATAAATATTGTGGCCCCTCCGGTGGGCGGCAACGCATATTTAAATCGAAAATTTAATTTTTTTAAACTGGAAAATCGTATAGCAGTTTGCATACGTAACAGTTTTAGCTGGTACTAGAATATCATTTACTCCAACAAACAACAAATAATTGCTGAATGGTTCAAATCTAACAAAAAACCACGAAATTACTACTGAAATAGCACTCACACCGGTGGGCGGCAAGCGCACATACATGAAAAATATAATATGTGCGATGCCGCCCACCGGTGGGCGGCGGTATAAAAAGTCACGTGTGACATCGCTCAGTCGAGTATGACCGAAAAACATAAAAAAGACAATAAAATATTTATTGTGTAGCACAATAGTGGAATCGCACTGGCATTTCGTTACGTTTATGTTAAATATCAGCAACCCAGAAAGGTTGAAATCAGTGTACTAATCTAGTTTCCCTGTCCGGGGATGTGGCGCAGTGGTAGAGCGTTCTACTTCTTAAACCAAAGCTCGGCGGTTCGATCCCCGCCCTGGACACTTTTCTTCACATCTTTCAGATCCTGATTTCAACCTTTCACATTTATGTGAAAAGGGTTAACGCAGACTGAAAACTGTAATCCAGTTAAGAAAACTGACTGGCATTAGATGGAACCTAAAGAATGTGTTTACGTCAACTTGTGAGAGGACGAGGGATTAGTTCTGTAGAGCTGGGGCCGGTTCCAGTAGAACCGGTTGGAGCCGGAACCGTACTGGAAGTACTTTTAGAACCGGAACCGGTAGAATTTAGAAACTCGGGTAGTCTCAGTTCAACTGTTCAACTTGTGATGGACATACGATAGGAAAACAAGTTTCTCAAACGGTAGGAAAGCA
>JASAND010000504.1:0-88923 GCA_030248195.1 Trissonchulus latispiculum | reverse complement strand
ACCTGAAATAAAGTTCAGAACAATTATTTGCAATCATAGTCATGGAATAAAATTTATATTTTCTATTAAGGCTACCAATTTCACTAAAACTTCGATGTTGAAAAAGATAGCTAGTCTTTTGACACCTAATAGTATTAGGTTTAGTGTAAAATAGTTTAAAGTTTGAAAGAATTCCATGCAGCGTAGCGTACTGAGAAAGCCATTAGAAGTTACTGTTGTCGGTCCAATGCTCGACATGACACGTACACAAACTTCGCCTCGCCCTGATCGCTATGCGCATGGTACGGTACCCAAATTTTTCAGAAATTAGTTCTGATATATAGCGCTTTGATGTCGTGTAAAATAATCCTTAGATCAGTGTATACTTTTCTGAGATACAATCAAAGTGCGAAAAATTGGGTGTTGTAGGTCTATACGGGAGGAGGCTAACTAACGTCTAATGAGCTCTAGTTTACCAAATGAACCCAGCTTTGCTCCAATTAATACTCCAAGTATCTGTCTTAACTTACGTAAAAATGACGTGATTTCGCTAATCCCAGCGTTCGCAGTGCTAGATTACATAATCGATATTGTCGCTGTTATTTGGTGCCATTTCGAAGATGCGAGCCAGTTACTCCAAATTACTGTGGCAGAATTGGCTGAAACTTTGCGCATTACAGGCCAGTGAGTGTACCAAGATGTGCAGAAAGCCAGGTCACCAAACCTCGCTCTAATGTTTAGAAATGCTAGATTGATTTCTCGAAGTATGGATGGCGATCGCTCCAAAAACTCTAAGACAGTTGTAAGCGCATACTGAACAAACAAAGCGTCATATCGAAAAACGGATTTCATATTCGGATTCAGCAGGTCAAATAACCCCTATAAGCCCCTTTTCGGCAAAATCGGAGACAAAAAATTTTTTGACCCCATTTTTACTGCGCTTAGATAGCTTTTCAGTCCTAAAAATAAGGGTTATTTCTAAAACAAAAAGTTTGTTAGCACACTAATCAGAAAACCAAAGCCCTTGCAACTCGCAGACAGTTTGCCCCTATTAGTGCCTAATATTTGGTAAAAAGCTGGGGTAGACTAGGGGCTGTCAATTTTATTAGATCGAAAACGACGCACGGTCACCTCGAAACTTTTTGCCTAATTTCAAACTTTGAGCTGTTATAGCTGAAGAAGGAAGCAACGCTCGAAAGCCGGAACGCTTTTAATATTTAGTACTGGTAATAGGTAACCTTTATTTCTGAAAGTTTCAGAATTGGTCAAACCGTTAATCCACCAGAGCTGAAAAAACCTTGGTGGACTATTACACGGAGGCACTTTCAGACAGTGTTAAAATGCCGATTTTCAGACGATTCAGACGACTTTCAGACGGCCGCTGTGGACGCATGTCTGAACCATTTGGGACATGTAATAGCTCATTTTGACGAGCTCGATCTGGTCTTTCCAGCGCACCCAAAACTGACAAAATTGGTTCACACCATCGACCTCTAGAGGTCTCCGAAAAACACGTCTGAAAAAATTTTTCAGACCAGTTTCGCACCGTCTGAGTGTCTGAAAATTCAGAATTTCAGACGTCTGAATGTTGTTCGAGTCTCATTATTCAGTTATTTCTGTGGTACACATACGTCCCAAGCTACGTACTCTAACAAGAGTCAGACGAATCAACCGTCTGACTCATGTATATAATTTCAACAAGTTCTGTAAGCCGAAGCCTAAGATCCAGTATCTGGCTGGTACAACTAGGTACCAAGCCCAGGGCTCTAACATCAGTCTGACGAATCAACCGCTGACTGTTGTAATTTCAACAAGTTCTGTAAAAGCCGAAGCCTAAGATACTGTATCTGGCTGGTACAACTAGGTACCAAGCCCAGGGCTCTAACGTTAGTAAGACGAATCAACCGCTGACTGTTGTAATTTCAACAAGTTCTGTAAAAGCCGAAGCCTAAGATACTGTATCTGGCTGGTACAACTAGGTACCAAGCCCAGGGCTCTAACGTTAGTAAGACGAATCAACCGCTGACTGTTGTAATTTCAACAAGTTCTGTAAAAGCCGAAGCCTAAGATACTGTATCTGGCTGGTACAACTAGGTACCAAGCCCAGGGCTCTAACGTCAGTCAGACGAATAAACGGCTGGCACCTGTAATTTCAACAAGTTATGTATCTGACAGATCGCAGGCAGGCCCAAGCTTTGTTCCGGCAATTGCTTTCTATATATGTGCACATCAACTTAAATGTTATTGCAACAAGTTAATGCCGCCAAACGGCTGACGCCATAAAATTCAGGTGAACTAGTTGGACCTTTTCCCTAGTTGAAGCGGCAACTTCAGCTTTTCACCACCTTCTAGTAACTCGCGAAATATATACCGTTTTCACGAGACACCGGTTTTAAAATTTTTAAACCTGCAAAAACTGCTTCCTTTCATCGCGTGGAGCCCGAAGTAACATTCCCCGATCTCCTAGCATCCCCCTAGTAGCACATGCGTGTCGTATTATGTCGTCTCTGGATTGTTGCCTCCTGAGGTCGTTAGGCTTAGGCTTGGGGTTAGGCTTAGTGAAAGCAGTGGTCTTGGTGCACATATGTACCGCTTCAAACGAAGTCGAAGCAAGGACCTTGGGCCACATTATGTACTGCCTCAAACGAAGATTTCGTCTGACTCTTGTTTGTGGTCTTAGTTTTGGTACAAATGTGTACCAGTTGCAAGATTCTTACACGATTCAGACGGATTTCTGAAATGACATGGTACACATATGTACCAGGTCAATCTTGTACTTCGTCTGACTGTTGTTCGAATCTTAAGACTGGTACAATTGTGTACCAGTTACAATATTCGAACACGTTTCAGACGGATTTCTGAAATGACTTGGTACAAATATGTACCAGGTCAATCTTGGGATTCGTCTGACTCTTGATAGAGTCTCATGTTTGGTACAATTGTGTACCACTTTCAAGATTTTAACCCAATTCAGACGGACTCCTGACGTACTTGGTACACATATGTTCCCAATAAAAGTTTCTATCGAAAGTCAGACGACAATTAAGGAGAAATTTAACAAAGAGTCTCGATTCACTTTTTTACTATGTCCCTCCTCAAACTTTTTTGTATGCAATGTTTTAAAAGAAGTCCGGCTGATTAGTGTTCTCATGGGTCCTGGGTACGGATATATGGACACCACCGTCAAGTAAATCCAAGTTAGCTATCAGACAACTTGAAAATTCGACTTTTGGAAGTTCTGCTTTTGCTGAATTTCGGACATTTTTGGACACACAGGTCGTAAATATCAACCAATCAGACTTTGGCTTCCGGTTTTGAAATCAGCACAGCAAGAGCTTTCCAATAATGTCCAGATGTCCACAAACGATTCAGCCTATCGTTCAGGAGATTTTCACTTTCACCCAAATTTCAGACCAAGATTCTGAACCAAAAGTCTCGATGCACTTTTTGACAATGTCCGTCCACAAAATTTTTTGTATGCAGTGTTTCAACGGAAGGCCGGTGGATTAGCATTCTTATGGGTCCCAGGTACGCATATATAGGTACCACAGCGCAGTGGTTCCTTGTTAGCCATCGGACAACTCGAAAAATCAACTTTGGGAAGTTTTGACTTTGCTGAAAATAGGACATTTTTGGGCCGCACAGGTCGCACATCTGAACGGATCACGTCATGGCTTGCAGTTCTGAAATCAGCGTATCAAGAGTTTTCTAACGATACCCAGATCTCCACAAACGATTCAGCCTATCGTTCAGGAGATTTTCACTTTCACCCAAATTTCAGACCAAGATTCTGAACCAAAAGTCTCGATGCACTTTTTGACAATGTCCATCCACAAAATTTTTTGTATGCAGTGTTTTAAAGGAAGGCCGGTGGATTAGCATTTTCTCGGGTCCTGGGTACGCAAATATGAAAACGACTGCACAGTAAGTCTATAGTAGCTACCAGAAAACTCAAAAACTAGAGTTTTGGAGGTTCCAATGTTGCTGAAATTTGGACATTTTTGGTCTCACAGGTCGCAAATCTCAACCAATCAGACTTAGGTTTACAGGTTTGAAATCAGCGCAGCGAGAGCTTTCTAACGATACCCAGATCTCCGCAAACGGTTCAGACTATCGTTCAGAGGACTTTGACATACACCCAACTTTCAGACCAAGATTCTGAACCAAAAGTCTCGATGCACTTTTTGACAATGTCCGTCCACAAAATTTTTTGTATGCAGTGTTTCAACGGAAGGCCGGTGGATTAGCATTCTTATGGGTCCCAGGTACGCATATATAGGTACCACAGCGCAGTGGTTCCTTGTTAGCCATCGGACAACTCGAAAAATCAACTTTGGGAAGTTTTGACTTTGCTGAAAATAGGACATTTTTGGGCCGCACAGGTCGCACATCTGAACGGATCACGTCATGGCTTGCAGTTCTGAAATCAGCGTATCAAGAGTTTTCTAACGATACCCAGATCTCCACAAACGATTCAGCCTATCGTTCAGGAGATTTTCACTTTCACCCAAATTTCAGACCAAGATTCTGAACCAAAAGTCTCGATGCACTTTTTGACAATGTCCATCCACAAAATTTTTTGTATGCAGTGTTTTAAAGGAAGGCCGGTGGATTAGCATTTTCTCGGGTCCTGGGTACGCAAATATGAAAACGACTGCACAGTAAGTCTATAGTAGCTACCAGACAACTCGAAAAATCAACTTTGGGAAGTTTTGACTTTGCTGAAAATAGGACATTTTTGGGCCGCACAGGTCGCACATCTGAACGGATCACGTCATGGCTTGCAGTTCTGAAATCAGCGTATCAAGAGTTTTCTAACGATACCCAGATCTCCACAAACGATTCAGCCTATCGTTCAGGAGATTTTCACTTTCACCCAAATTTCAGACCAAGATTCTGAACCAAAAGTCTCGATGCACTTTTTGACAATGTCCATCCACAAAATTTTTTGTATGCAGTGTTTTAAAGGAAGGCCGGTGGATTAGCATTTTCTCGGGTCCTGGGTACGCAAATATGAAAACGACTGCACAGTAAGTCTATAGTAGCTACCAGACAACTCGAAAAATCAACTTTGGGAAGTTTTGAATTTGCTGAAAATAGGACATTTTTGGGCCGCACAGGTTGCACATCTGAACGGATCACGTAATGGGTTGCAGTTCTGAAATCAGCGCATCAAGAGCTTTCTAACGATACCCAGATCTCCGCAAACGGTTCAGACAATCGTTCAGAAGACATTGACATATACTCAAATTTCAGACCTAGATTTGGAACTAAAAGTCTCGATGCACTTTTTGGAAATGTCCTTCCTCAAAATTTCTTGTATGCCTCGGCTTAGCCAAAGTACAGTGGATTAGCATTCTTATGGATGCCAGGTACGCATATATGGGTACCACCGCGCAGTGGTTCCTTGCATGCCATCGGACAACTCGAAAAATCAACCTTGAGAAGTTTTGACTTTGCTGAAAATCGGATATTTTTGGGCCGCACAGGTCGCATATCTGAACGGTTCAAGTAATGTCTTGCAGTTCTGAAATCAGCGCATCAAGAGCTTTCTAACGATACCCAAATCTCCGCAAACGGTTCAGACAATCGTTCAGAAGACTTTGACATATACCCATATTTCAGACCATGACTTTGAAACAATAGTTTCGATACACTTTTGGGAATTGTCCGTCCACAAAATTTCATGTATCCTTCAAAGTAGACTAAATCCGGTGGTTCATCATTCTCACGAGTCATGGCTACCCAAATATGGGCACCACCGCCCGACGCTTCCATGTTAGCCATCGGACAACTCGAAAATGTGGTTTTTGGAACTTGTGAGAACAAGATATGGTATATCTACAAAGCCCAGTTTCGCTCTTTATCTTAATCGTTTTACTCCCACTTTCACCAGTCATGCCATAAGAGATTAGTTGCTCAACTTAATCTTAACTTTACTCACTTCATTAGACGTAGTACATTCCTAACAAGTCACGGCACCCACATGGTACACATGCGTACCAGACTGAAAGTATGGGTTGTTATAGTTTGGAAAACACCTACTAAGTTGTCTGAAATTTTTTGTACTTTCAGACATATTAAGTTTTTTGACTATTCGATACAAATCACCGTTTCTGTTGAATTGCCTGTCGCCACAAGCAAGATCGCGCCGCTAGCTGCAATTTGAGCTATACCACGACTTTCTACGTGCTCAGGAACATATTCTACGGTCATGGAACACTATTGTACCAGACGGTACATTAGTGTACCACCTCTCCCTTAATACGGTGGTACGACTTTGTCCCAGGTGGTACACATCTGTACCTACGGCTGGTACACATCTGTACCAGCCCCTGTTAAGAATCCTACCCCTGGGACGACTTTGTCCCAGGCTGGTACACATATGTACCGGCTGGTACACATCTGTACCAGCCCCTGTTAAGAATCCTGCCCCTGGGACAACTTTGTACCAGGCTGGTACACATCTGTCCCAGCCAGGAACAATTTTGTACCACCTGGGACGACTTTGTACCATCTGAAAAAAAGACTCAACCCTGTAATAACCTTTTTGAAAAATCCCATTCCCCCACTCCCCCCCCTATCCCCTTCCCCCTTTTTCCCCCCCCTCCCCCCCCCCCCCCACCCCCCCCCCCCCCCCACAACACCAACCCCCCCCCCCCACCCCCCTTTTCCTTTCACCATTTTCCCTTTTCCTCCCTACCCTTCTTCCCCCATCCCCCACTCACCCACACCACCCACCAATCCCCCCGCCCCGCCCATCCACCCCACCATAAAGCCCTCCCCCCCCAAAAAAAAAAAATACCCCCCCTCCCCCCCACCATTCCCCCCAAGTATACTGTTTACAACCAGTCCCCAAAATTTACCTTCCCATCCCCCCTCCTCTTTCCGTTTCCCACAACACACCATCCCAAAAACCAAATCCCCCCCCCCCCCCCTCCCCCTTTCACCCCCCCCCCCGCACAACAATCTAACACATTTCTTTTCCTTTCTCTTTATTTAAAATTTCTCGTTTATTTACTTTCTTTCCCCCCAAACATATATCTTCAACTTCTTAAACACATCCCGCCCAAACTTTGTCAGGAGGTATACGAATAGTTTTAATATTTCCATATTCACTAGGATTCCAGCGCATTTGAAAATCATTCCAAACCTAAATTATTAAAATATTCATTAAAACTGAATTAATTATGCTTAATTAAAATATTTTAAATTAATTAGTATAATCAATAAATCTCAACCTAATTTAATTTAACATTCTGAGTATACTGCGTCCCTAAACAGTTATCACGGTACAAAAGGTATTAATATCAGCATCAGAAAGAGTGCATAACTAACTGCTCTATATATCAGAACAAGAAGCCACCTCAGGGCTTATCTTCATTGCATTGCGCAACGATGTACCGGCCAAGAAACGCGAATGGTAAGGGGTCACTGCCCTACAAGATGTATTCCTCTCCGTGTGGAAGGAGGGGAACTCAAAATAGCTCCCCGCTTGGGTTAGATTCGCCAAGACTTGCTAAGATTAGCTGAATCAGATCTCCCCCCCCAATGGGGACCTCTTTTGCCTGCCCTATCTCATCAAACGAGGGAACATTCATGCATTGTGGAGCACCGTTACGCAATGCAGTGAAGAGAACTGTTTTGGTGGATTACTCTTCTTCTACTACGACGCTACTCAGATAATCGTTTTATGAACTCTTGGGATCATTTGTATAAGAAATATGAAGCACGTACTATTGTTAACCAAACATTGTTATGCATTATCTGATTCTTTTCATTCTGAAATAACAAAATTGAAGGCAATACATTATTTCTTTAAAGTTTATAAAGAATATATACTTCTTTTTCTGAATTCAGGGCAGGGCGGGCCTAACTTTTTAGTTTACGCATCGAATCGGGACATGTCTAAGTTAGAGCAAAACTGGCCGGCCCGAGGCCGAAATGTTTTCTGACGGGCCCTGTGCTCAACACATGTCGAGGCAGAGTTGTTCGCAGGTTGCGAATACCCGGGGCACCTGCGGATCATGTGCATTGGAAATTTAGCCTACCTGTAAGCCCAAAACGTATTCTGGAACACTTTTTCTGGAGCCAGGGAGGGGCGGGCCTAACTTTTCAGTTTCCGGGGGGGGGGAGGGAACCTGGACGGGTCTAAGTTAGAGCACAGCTGGCTGACCCGAGGGCGAAATGTTTTCTGACGGGCCGAGCAATTTAAGATTTTCAAGTGCCCATAAAACTTAGTCATTTGAAAAGTCCTTTCAGCACATATACCCTTACTTACGACAGCAATAAGAAGTGTTAACTGCATTCCCATGTTAACTTGGAGATGGCTATCATTAACATTAGCCACAGGTCGAATTAAATAATTGTAACTTCGGAACAATTTGCTGACTAGATTAATTTCATCCTCTGAGGCAGTACCTAAAACACAATTATAATTACTGTAGTTAAATGTTCAAATCGACTAGCTCAATTGGTAACAACATTTTATTTAAAATCTGTATTATGAATGAATTTTGCAAATACTGTTGGTTAATACATATTTTACCTTGAAGTTACTTTACTTCCGCTGAAAGCTGAAACTATAAAATGTAAGCATCCGTTTATTTATAGCACAATAAAGCCAGTTTAAATAAATTGTAAGCTAAATCAGTAGTTGATATTCATTATATTAAGGGCAATTGCAAACTAAATAAATTGATTCTAAATATGTATGTAAGAATAATTTATAGCATGCAACTAAGCTAATTTAATTTTAGATTTGCCTGGATTAACAGATTTAAAATAATCCTTTATTTACTACATAAACAAGTGTCTGACAAAACAAATAAGAACAGCAAATTATGACAAATGGACAAAAATTAAATTTCACTCAGTTAACTGGAAGAACGAAATTGTAATTAGATCAGATATTCATTTGGTTAACGCCGTTTGGTGCAAATAGCCGTGAGTGATCCAGCAAAATTTAGACGGCGTCTGCTTAGGCTGTAAATACATATGGAAAATGAACAGGCAAATCATTCATCTATAAATTTCGATCCCAGTACAAAAATTTTGGGGGCAACTGAATTTATTCAGCGCCTGTAGTTGCTAGTTTTAATTCAGCTTTCAGCTGGGCAATGATATCGTCTTGATTGATCTGTTCAAAGACGTTGGGAGCACTAAGGAGAATTCCAAGAGTACCACCAGCTGTAACACCAAAAAATACGTATAGAAGCAATCGATCAATAACCATGGCCACGTATTTCCAGTCGTCACGAATCTAAAATAATAAAATAATAAATATATACAAGAGCTGTAACGGTAAAATAACATGTACATGGGTCCTGGTTTCAGAATTTATTTTTAAGTGGTCACGTCCACGTGTGCTTGAGGTGGGTTTTGGGGGTAACCAATCACACACAGAATCTGACGTTCCTTTATCAACTGCTGTAGGCTCACGCATTTCTTAAAGTTCGCGTAAAGCTCATTTCAGAACTCCACTACAGTATGTAATAAATGCCCTCAATTTAAAATACCCAAGATTCTTGCACTCTCAAGATCCGGATTTCACTGTTTTCCATAATTTCTCTCGATTCGACCAAAAAAACCGGAAAAGAAGAGGGAGACGTTCAGCCCTTCTTTAGTAATTTAAGCTTGCGAGATATTCGACAAATTAAGGTCGAAATCGCGGGGGTCCCAACTACGCGCAGGAGCCTATGGTTTGTGTTTCACTCGTCTTATTATAGACTCTTAGCGTGACGTTATTTATTAGTTATGAGCCACGAAATGCAGACTTAGTATAATTGCATTGGATACCTTCTTGTATTCGTCATCCTGTTTCAGATGTTCAGTTATGTATTCAATGGCCTCTATGGCTTTAAAGGCCTCTGGTGACAAATGACTCACAGCAAATTCTGCCAAGTCATCCTCACTGTCTTCATAGGAAGCCCCACGACGGACCGGCGGTGTCCGACCACGCCCTCTGCGCCCTTCTGAACAGGAACGCCGACTTGCCGCACAGTTAGGATGATGCTGATGGACAGTGGCCATTTCCAATAAATGGAGCGACTCCGTGTGATGACCTGAGCCAGAAGGGGGTGTGGCGTGAAATCGGGGAAATGAAGGAGAGCCCCCTTGATGAATAAGAGGGCTTTGGGGAGCATAGCTACCTAAGATATCTGACGACTGATCAAAAGCAACTGCATACCGACCGTTACAGCCGGCAGCTGTAGTTGTACTGATCCCAGAAGCCAGAAAGGGTCGAGGTCGACGCATTAGCAAAAGTTTAGGCAAAAAACTGAGGAAATATTTACGTACCCAGCGAGGCATTCTATGGGTAGTTGGACCTCGAAAATAAACATTAATTATAATCACAGTAATTAATATTGTAATTATGTTCATTACAAAAGTCAGCAGCAAGTATTTTGCCATCAGAGGTATAGTTTTGGAGGTCGGTGGAAGAATTTTTGATACCAATAAAAGGAACACAACCAAGGCCAAAAGGATGGAAATGGCCAGAGTTATTTTTTCTGATGCATCGGCCGGAAGATAAAAAACCATCATACTCAAAAATGCCATCAACACGGTAGGAATTATTAATATAACTGTATAAAATAGGGTTTTCCGCCTAATCGTGATATCGAACTGGATACGAGATCCCTCGTCCTTTAGCTCTCCAGGGACCTTGATAATATCCCAGATTCCGGAATAAGAATAATCATTTAATTCCACCTGATTCTTGCCCTCCAAATAGTCTAGGCGAACCTGAAAAATGCAGAAATGTATATAAAAATAGAAGACAAACTATTGCTTGAAAAACATTTCAGAAACTGAAATAAGGTATGCACAGCATTAAGAGTAAAGAAAGCTTCGTATTATCGGCGCGAAACAACGACGATTTGAACAAAACAGGCGAATGCTTCCCCGTTTGAGCGTCCACAAAATGAGCACAATCTTGGTTTAGAAGGGACAAGTCGCAACCCAATCATGTTGCAGGACCCCCTCCCTCCTATTTGGACAAGAACACTAGAAAAAGTAAGCGTGCGACGAAGATTCTGACCCGTTTCGTAAGAGAGGGTAGGCAAACAGAATTTGAACTACTCATCAACGTCTATTAAAAGGTAGGCTTTTAGTCTCCTCATTACACGTTAATCTAAAACAATTTGAAAACTAGGCAGCTTATATACCTCATTAGCATTAAATGTCCAGGATCCAAAAATCATCTGACAGTCTTGCTCATCAAAAGGAAAATATTCTACATCTATGGTACATGAACTTTTGTAAATAGCCGGCGGCACCCAAAGCATTTCTCCGTCGCTTTCAATAACCACATTTGAATAGAATGAAACCTCGTAGTTTCCATCAGCGCTAAAACCAACGAAATCATCTTTATAGCCATTACTATAACTTCACTGGCCACTTCTCCCAAAAATTGTCTTCCGTCCGAAACTCTCAGAGAAACCCATAAGATGAGATGAAACTGAATGACGAACGAAGTACATATGTTATTCTCACGCACAAGGAAGTGTGTTCTCTGCCTTGAATACGTGCATCAAAAATGCATAATTGCATTTTTGAATAAGAGTGCTCATTAGATGGCTCCTCTTCAGTGCATTGCGTGTGCTCCTACCACAATACGTGAATGTTATCCCGAATGTTTGACGGGGGGGTCGGTATACCCCCCATCCCAGCTTGGTGGAGGGAGGGGTGCTAGACAGCTAAAGCACAAAAACAAGCTCAGTTTGGTAAACGTGTGTGACAAGTGACAGTGATGGTATCAAACCAAATCACTCTTTATTGAACTGGTGGCCAGGGTATTTTTCGTTTTCGATGTGCCGGCCCATGTCAAGATAAAAGTTAGAACCCCCAGAACCCCCATCAGAAAAAAGGAGGTTCTCAAATTTTTTTCATGCGTTTGTATCCAGGACTTTGATTTGTATGTGCCTACGTTGCGGATCCTTTCCCGCAACAGACACTTCCGCAGACATGATAAAGTTTATCATACGTGTATAAGCATAGCAATCATCAAATTTGTAGCATATAACCCGGGTGTACTGGGGGGGGGGTTCTCCTGGCTTTTCTCATAAATTTAGACTAAAATGTGTGTATATGCTACATTGAATATGCACAATATGGATATGAATCGAAAATAGACGAAAGAAAAAAGTTCGTCCTAAATCTAAGTTCAGGCACCGCACACACTTTTCGGCATACCCGGACTCCAGGACCCTCAGAACATCTAGCAAACACTTAAACTTAAACAGTGGAGGACCAAATCTCTTGAAAAAATTTCAGAAGCCCCATCAAAAATTTGAAACTAAATATATGTAGTTACGGATCAAATCTCTTCGAAAAGTTAAGAACCCCCAAGAACCCCCAGAACCCCCATCAAAAAATGAAACTAAATATAGTTATAGATCAAATCTCTACAAAAAATTAAGAACCCCAGAACCCCAAGAACCCCCATGAAAAGAAAAGCTCCAAGAAAAACAAGTGGTAGATCAGAGCACATCAAAAAGTGACTTTTATCTTGACATGGGCCGATGTGCCTCTGTGTTTTGTTTTGTTTTGTTTTTAGTTTAGTTTTGTGATATTTGAACTCAGCGTCGAAAGCTCGTTGGACAGTTGTTATAAGATTGAGCGGAGGAGGGAGGGAAGCAGAAAAACTCACCTGTACAGAAGACCGTAAATATAGTGTAAGAGAATCAAAAGCCAAAGTGCAAACTTCAGAGCTCTTAAACTAAGTATATAGCTGCGTATACTTGAAGTGATCAACAACAACGATCGAACATATCTCAGCGGCACTGCTATACATTTTTTATAGAATTGCAGTTCCTTACACTACTCCCCGTTTTAAAGTGAAGAGAGTCAAAATAACAAACTGTTGGTTTTATGCTTTCTTTTGATTTAAAATCAGTTTCTTCAAAAGTATATTCATTAGCCACTTTCTTATGACTCCAGGCGATAGAAGTCTCTAGAATATGGATCATATTGTTCCGAAGCGCCTCGAACTCGAGATGGGTATCGGCGCGGCGACCCGTTGGGACCACCGGGACCAGGGTGTGGCAGCGCCAGACCAGCGTAACCTGGCCTTTGGTTGAGAAGGAACCTTACTGGTGATAATTTTCGGGCGGAGACTTCCTTGCCACTCCGCGAAGTGGTCTGGAGTCTGACCTTCTTGGCTTTTGCCCTTCTCTTGTCTTTAGTGCTGAGGTGTCATTAGTGAATTTCGAACAGACAAACGGTTTAAGCCTGTTGAAATGCACCACTTTTCTTTCTTGTCCATTTGTACTTTGAATGCGATACAGTACCGGCGACAACGTATCCAAAACCATATACGGACCCTGCCAAGGACAGTCCAATCTACCCGAAACCTTAGGACTATGAATCAGTACTTTGTCGCCTTTTTTACAACGCATACCATGAATCTTTTTGTCGAAACAAGTTTTCTGGGGACGAAATTGCTTTATTCAACTGCCGCCGAACTGCTTCTTGTGCTTTCGTGGCCGAACTGTATATCTTTCCAACATGCTCAGCTACAACATCAGGGGAAGGTCAGTCCGTGTATCCGCAGGACATCTCAAATCCTGTCCAAATATCATGTGATTGGGCGAAAGTGCAAACTTAGGAGAGCTCAACAGACTAAGTAGCTGTATATACTTGAAGTAATATACGGTAACTGACATGAAAATATCGACTGAGCACTAAGGAAACCGTGATCAGAACGAATTATTTAAACTAATTCTTACTTGTTAAACAAGACAATGTCAGGAAGCCAGACTTTATCTGGCGGAACTCTTATGGTAGAAATCATTCCGTAGTCCTCAGGTCGCCAACGCATTTGATAGTCCTTCCATTTCTAAAAAGCCACCCAGAAATTACAGTATTGGAACTCCGAAAGCTGCACTGACCTTGTTGAGTACAACATTTTATGAAAACTGAGCTCTGCAGTAAATGTGTTGTTAAGAGGGGGGGGGGGGGCGCTACTTGGGTAGAAAATTCGACCCACACCGATTTGGCTCAAATTGTGCTCATTGATAGTCCCTAGGGCCCTACACAATCCATTGAAATATGGGATGATTTCGTCCAGGAATAAAAAAGTTACAGCCATTCAAAATTTCCAATTGCTATTGAAAATGGCCTAAATATGGAACTTTAGATTTTTCTTTTCTGACAACGATAACTTATTCAAATATAACCCGTTTGAAACGTTCTAACAGCTCATTTTGTAGCTAACTGCAATCTCTAAAAGTTGTAGAAGAGATTTTTTTGAAAATCAGTTTTTAACTTTTGCAGTAATCGTTTCCGTGAGCCAACCCCAAAAATAATCTAAATCTAAAGGTCCGATTTTAGGCTATTTTCAATAGGAACTGGAAATTTTGAATGGCTGTAACTTTTTTCCTGGACGAAATCATCCCAAATTTCAATCGATTGTGTAGGGCCCTAGGGACTTCTACCCTCGCCAATTTGAGCTAACTCGATGAGGGTAGAATTTTCGACCCAAGTATCGCCCCCCCCCCTTACATGCGTTCAGTGATGGTACCTTGCTGTTGCTCAAATTTATAAAAGTATATTCAAAGTGACTCAGACGCTAAATGCTAAGTTGAGTATGCTCAGATTTACATTTCGCCTATCAGCATATTCATATACTAAAGTTATCAATTCTGTCTTTTTCCCATGAAATGTGACCTAAAATTTATTTTTCGGGCAAGTAACTCTAAACAAAATTACCATGGTAAGCCAAACATTGGTTTGCATAATTTGGTTCTTCTCATCCTAAAAAATGGCACACTATAATTTACTTTAGGTGCTGCGTTAATAATTCCCTGGCACATAAATGATATTGAACATAATACTTTGTCAAGGAATCAGTTGGTACATCCTTCGCATTAGCTAGAATAGTCTATCAAAGTGCAAAAACCTCTCTTCTCCCATAGCGGAAGGAGTGGGGTTACAATTTAAGGTGGTGGTATCCTTTTGCGGAATGCTTTTGAGTTGATTTTTTAAAACGCTATAACTTTAGCAATTTTGGGAGTTGGAAAGAACTTTGTACATCGTTATAAAGCTTATAATTGGGGAAACCCTTTGAATGGAGCTGACGGGTGGTCATGATGCTGTCAAAGCATCGTGATCATTCCTGCCCCGGCAGTAGCCTTGCCTTCGCCTCGGGTAATTGCTTATGCAATTATTCAACGCCAGATCGCGGACCCCTAGCAAATTTGATCTGGCGTTACCCCTCCTCGCGAAAGCAACTGGGGTGTGGCAGTACAGGAAAAAAAAAAAAAAGCTTATAATTAGAACATTCACATGATCTTACGAAACTAACAAAATTAGCAAAAAATAGCAAAAGTTTGCTGACATAACGGCTAAATATTGACCAAAAACTTTTGAAAATCGATTTCTCAAAACTGCGGAACCAGCCAAAATTTCCTTATGTGTTATCATACAGAAGACATATTATAGGCTGAGGGACAATTTTTGGAGTTTCGCTCGGTTTTACTAAACGGTTGAGAAAAATCTCAAAATGCACGGAAACGCTAAATTTTCAACCTTTGCACTAAATTTTCTCGAAACTGAAAACGTGTTAGCGAAAACCAAGAAAAAACGTCTTTCCGCAATAGTGAGAATTTCCACTCTGCTAAAAATCTCAGGAATCCGTCGAGTAGGTTTTGAGAAATCGATGTTTAAAAGTTTTGCCAAAATGGTTTTTGCCAAAGCTCTAGCAAGGAATTTCAGCGAATAGCCATGGAGAAAATGTGCAATTAGACTGTGTATCGATTGAGTATGAACGGACCAAAATCATTCGTAAGATTAGGCAGTAATTTTGAGAAAACTGATTTCCTCGACAATGGCCATTTTTTGACTCTCAAAATGGTTTTTTTGCTTATACTGACTTAAGGGGGGGCTACTAAAATCGACTTGCCCCGACTTTGTCCAATTGGCCTACTTTTTGGCGGAGATATAGAGCATGGGTGTGGTCAAAAAAATATCGGGTACTGAGATCTTAGCTGCCTTCCAGCCATGTGCAGCTGTTTGGTTTTTGTGCCCGACCCCCCATTTTTTGCAACTACCAACATAATTAATTGAAAATTTCTACTGACTGCTAGGCCTAAGCTTCAAAGCTGTCATTCGCCAGTATGATTTGGCACATACGTCCCTACCTGTTGAAAAATACTAGATGTCTGTATCTTATCTGCATCTAAGGGAATTACTCTTCAAAGTTGAAGTTTCGGCAAAAATTTAAAAATGTTTGGCTAACGAAACGAAAATTTTATTACTGGTGCGAGCTATAACGCTGTAATTTGGCATAAAAGGAGACCCTATAGGAGTACTCATTTCTGCCAAATGGCAAGAAATTCTGCAGCGTGAAAAATTTTTTATGCCAACTTTAATCTTCAAAACTTGCCGAAACCGCATTTTCAGTCTGTCGGATCCTGTGTAGAGGCTTTCTGCAGCCATTGAAGTCGCAAACCTTCACTAATTGAGCTGAAATCTTTTGTGGAGGTGTTTTCGACCTCGCTGAGTTCAAATATCTCAAAAAATTTTAATTTCAAAAAATTTGATTTTTTCGATTTCTGGGGTACCATTCCCCAAACAAGGCGTTTTTGGAAATTTTTGAAGATTAAAGTTGACATAAAAATGTTTTCACCCGCCAGAATTTCTTGCCATTTGGCACAAATGAGTACTCCTACAGGGCCTCCTTTTTTGCCAAATTACAGTGTTATAGCTCGCACCAGTAATAAAATTTTCCTTTCGTTAGCCAAAAATTTTTAAATTTTTGCCGAAACTTCAACTTGAAGAGTAATTCCCTTAGATGCAGATAAGATACAGACATCTAGTATTTTTCAACAGGTAGGGACGTATGTGCCAAATCATATTGGCGAATGACAGCTTTGAAGCTTAGGCCTAGCAGTCAGTAGAAATTTTCAATTAATTATGTTGGTAGTTGCAAAAAATGGGGGGTCGGGCACAAAAACGCGACAGCTGCACATGGCTGGAAGGCAGCTAAGATCTCAGTACCCGATATTTTTTTGACCACACCCATGCTCTATATCCTCGCCAAAAAGTAGGCCAATCGGACAAAGTCGGGGCAAACCTTTAGTAGCCCCCCCTTAACTACTGGAGATAGCTTCTAAGGTTGCAAAAGCAAAATGTTCATTTTTGTGTCCTCTTTCCGTCCTCTGACAATAGCAACCAATCGTCAAGTATCGTCTATTTATTGGAAGCAAAAACCAAAACTTTTTAATCTTTTGGCATAAAAATAGGGGACTGGTCCCAGAATGTTAAAGAGCACGGAAATAGGTTAATTCTTAGGTTTTAGCCATTTACGTAAAGGATTAAAGCGTGAGTCAAAAATACCCGGGAGGAATCCAGCACCTTAATGGTACAATGAAAGCTACCTAGGCAGCACTAGAGGGGCTAATTTTGGCATGCTAAAATTTCCCACAGGGGAAAATTTAGCATGGGGGAATGAAGAAGTCTTGTATAAATCTTAAAATTCTGTGCCGTTTTGAACTCCTACTTTGATATCTCTGCTGTTGATTGAGATTGAGTAGATTGAGTAGCCGAGTCGTGTTTATCAAGGAAATATTTGGCATGCGACAAGCGACACCGCCACTCTTTACACATTTTTCCTGGACATTTTATTTGGATGGCAAATGTCATACTCTTATAAATTATGTACTGTAGTGTGTACCTTGGCCGGGCTGGGGGAGGACTTGAATCCTCCATATCCCCAAGTGTAAACATATGATTAAAACAGCATTCATCAAAACACGTTGATCATAGAAATGTCAGTACACGTTACAGAATCTGCAATAAGCTGCTTACAACATTAATTAGAAGTATCATTGCCAGACTGAATCGAACTACAACGTAGGATGCATTGACTCTTTCAACTGGTCGAATTAAGGAATTGTATCCCTGGAAAAGGTTGATCAAAAGCCGTTCTTCTTCGTCCGAGCAAAGACCTAAAATTAATATCCTGTTAAATAAATTGAACTACTTCTTAAATTTGTTTAGATAATTTCAAAAGAAAATTAGGTTTTCAGCTTTTAGATTTTGGCTGGGCTATGTGCCTATTCAAAAGCATGTCACTACAGTTTGGGAACGAATTCAAACTTAAGCTTGGTTCGATTGAGCCTGGGTGGCTGAATTGGTCAAGCGTTGGCGTATAGATCGCCTAGGGTTGTGGGTTCAATTCTCAGCTCCGACCTGAAGTTTCTGGTCAGAGGTGCTGTAGTGGCATCTTTCTTTCGTTTATCATTCGGTATGTTTCACCGACTCTTCCGGGACAATAAATTCACAGCTTTTGCAAACCTTTTGTTTGAATTTTTGGATTTACAATGGTGTTCACATATCAACATATTTTGAATATTCAATGAGAGTGTACATTAACATCACATTTACTAGTGATTGGTTAGTTAATGTTAATAGCACAATTAGACAATCTTTTAGAATAACAGCCAAGGCCTTAAGCCAAGGCAGCCTCAAACAGTAATATTTTAATAAAACACAGACACCATTCATGCAGTGTTAACATTGTACGGTATTTATGTTTTAAGTCTTTGTTAAAATACACATTCGGTGTTAGTAAGCAACAAGCGTTATCTTTAATATACTACAATATACGCACAGTAGCTAAATTCACGCTTATTAAAGCCACAATGAAAAGCAGCATAAACAGTGATACAACAATTACGAGTACATGTGTACATTCCTTTAAATTAGTTAAAAACTAAAAGTATTTATAAACAGTTTAAATAAAGAGGACCGTAAAAAGCCACCATTCACACGACATGCCAAGAATGCTTCTATTTCATAAATGCCTCCAAACATTAGATCGTGTATTCTCTATAGAGTCTTTAAACAAAAGTAACGAAATTTTTACAGTAATTATGACAAATCCTAATATCAGGGAGGCTTTTACGAAATATCCCAATAATTTCCATGCTGTTATCTATCATGCTGTTATCGTTGTAGAACAGTTTTAGACAGTTTAGCCAAATTAACCTAAAGCTTGTTTTGTCTCAAAAAATTCGCGAGCCAGTCATGCAAATGGTGGAAGCATTACGGCCCTCCATCACAAACATATTTTAGACACTCGGTGAGTCGAATCACAAAATGTCGAAACCATACATAAAAGTATAAACATATATAAAAATTTGATAACTTTATGTTAAATTAATTTAATTTACGTTAATTAAAGTTAAACCGTGTTTGGAGACAGAATTCAGTCAAAACGTACAGTTTCCAGGCTTAAGAATTACTATGAAGTGCAATCTTAGGATTATTCAGCCGCCAACGAGAAAAGGTTAGAACGATACACGCACTCAAGTTAGCAGAATAGCCGCTTGAAACCCATACCTAAATATTTTAAGTTTGAGGAGTAGGCCAACTTGATTCAGTTTCAATTTTAGGTTTCTACCTAAAATTAGATTTAGTATCAGTTGAAACCTTTCATTCTCTCTCTATCTCTCAACCGTCAAAGGTAACTCTTATAACCTTTAATTCGACATTCAGTGATTCTGACTTTTTCTGAGTTTGCATTATCATCATCGAATCTTAGCGTGCTCTTAGTTGAATTAGTACTAAGCTAGCAGTCAGTCAGTCAGTGAGCTAACGGCTTTGGATTATCCGTTAGGCATTGGCACATGACCCTGCATTAAACGAGCAATTACTGCTTTCTGATCGATAAACTGGAATACGTTGGGTGCGCTCAGCAGAATTCCACAGGTTCCGCCAAGAGTGATCCCAGAGAAAATGTACAGCAATAGTCGATCAATCACCATGGCAACATACTTCCAGTCCTCTTCAACCTAAAACTAATCTAAATTTCAAACTAAACTCAGATTTGTCAAATTTAAATGCTGGTATAATTGTTGACTTTATATATTGATTTGCGACTTGCGTTCTGAAAATATCTGAAAACTTAAATTAAATTTAATAAAATTTTCATAAGCTGGTGGCGATTGCTACCTCCAAAGTGTTTTCTTTGTGTTGGCTCAGCTACTTACGAGCTGTAATTGGAGTAGATTTTCGATTTCGAAATGCCAGGTTCACAAAAGGTAAAATTCACGATTCTGAAACGAATACCTTCCCAGCATACGCTCTTCCTACCTTTATGGTGTTGCTGGTATTTTTCAAATGCTCCGCGATGTACTGTATGGCTTCAAAAGCTTGCAACTGCACCGGAGTTATTTCAACATATTGTTGACGCCTTGGAGGTTTGGGCTTGAAAGGACTCTGCCAACCCATGTTATACTGAGAGACTGCACTAGTAGACAGCTTTTCCTGTTGTATTCTACAGTTAGGATGGTGGTCAGAAACCAGGGTTAGATGACAGCTGGCCAGATCGACATCGTCGAGCCCTCCTGAAGCCAGGGATGACTGATGGTTTGCGTCCGGAACAAAGCAGGGGCCGACTACGTACTGTGTCATCTGCTGCATGTATCCGTAAGATTCTGCAATAAAATTTATCTTGGGGCGTCGCATCATGAGAAGTCTGGGAAGAAATTTCAGAAAGACTGTCTTAGTACACTCCGACATGGTATGGGTAGTTGGAGTGCGGAAATAGATATTGATAATGATGACAGTAACTAAGATGGTGATCACGTTCATGACAAAGGTTAGTAGCAGATATTTTGCCATCAGAGGAATGGTAGAGCTGGTGGGAGGAAGAATTTTTGAGACCAACAAAAGAAATACGACCAACGCCAGTAGGATTGAGATGGCCAGAGTGATTTTCTCGGAGGCATCCGCAGGGAGATAGAAGACCATCATGCTCAGAAGGGCCATCAGGCAGGTTGGTATTATCAGGATGACGGTATAAAAGAGGGTTTTTCGACGGATGGAAATTTCGAACTTGACACGACCGTCGGTTTCCTTTTCCCCGGGAACATTGACCACATCCCAGATTCCGCTGAATGCATAGTCGTTCAGTTCCACATACTGCTTTCCGTTGAACCAGCCGAGAACGACCTAGAATGAAAAATTAAATACAAATACCATTGGGTTAATGACTTAAAAAGAGTTCGATTTTTTACACACTTCTTTAATTCATTAATTTTAGTTTATTTCATTAAGTAATTAATAGTTATTATTAATTAATTATTATTTATTATTAATCAGTTATTAAATAATTATTAATTAATTAATTGATTTCACATCAGCTGAAATTGTTACCATATTTCAGATCAGTTGAAACAAGAGTGAATGAAAGGATTATTTTCAATTTGTTTTACTTTAATACTTGTTTTGGTTTCCCTTGGTTCCTAAGCCTAGGAAATTTGCTAAGCAGAACTTCTCAACAAGCTAATGTGGTGATTCTTTTTGGACACATATTTTTGCCATAGAACCCAAAACATTTTTACCTATTGTTAAACGACTTTACCTCGTCCTTTGAATAGGTCCAAGAACCAAAGGTCATAGGGCACTGTTGTTCATCAAATGGAAAGAATTCTACATCAATCAAGCAGGAGCTTTTGTAAATTGCCGGCGGAACCCACATCAGTTTGCCGTTATCATTGATAACTACGTTAGAATAGAAAGATACCTCATAGTTACCGTCAGCGCTGAAAAATAAAAGCAATAGTTTAATTTAAGCGATAGTTTAATTTAATAGACAATGTAGGAGTGATTATGCAACTATCAGCTGGTGTGCTATCAGCGCCCTGTTACACCAAGCACTGATTACTGAATAATCAGTAATCAGTAGTATATAATCAGTAAATAATCAGTAAATAGTCAGTGAATAATCAGTAAGTTGTTGCACAAAACTCTACTGATTATTTCTGCTTGAATTTAATCAGTCTCCTTTGTGCTGATTATTGCACTTTCAGTCTGATGCTTCAGTATTCAGGGGCACAGTTCGTGAACCTCTCCGAATAAGTAGCAAATACTTTGTTATTAATTGAATGTCACCAGTTTCTAGCAAATATATTCCTACTACAAATATGTTGAACTAGTTTTCCAGTCGTGGTAAGCAGATAAGTACAATTAACACTAAAATAAATAAAATGGATAAGCTACCAAAAATTAAAAATAGACCATAAATTTGTAAAATGTAGTAGTAAAGCTATAATTAGGTAAGTCCTTCTTTCTGTTGAGTTTCTATTCTGTGCCATGCCAGCTATATGCCATACACAGCTATTTTCTATATTTTTAGCAAATTTTAGCGATTTTTTCAAAATATTTCTTGAAAATCGCTGAAAATTGTCATTTTTAACTAATATTTGGTAAAAACGTTAAAAATTTATATTTTTACTAATTTCGGGGCGGACCCCTCTAAAATTTTGAAATTTTTCAGGGTAGACCCCCTAGAATCGGACCCCATGTTAATGTATGGTGGTATCAATTTTTTCATAAGTTCATGTCTAGCTATAATTTGATTAACTTAAAATAGTCTGCACGATTCCGCAGGATAGGAATATTGGCAACCGGTATATTGGTGGTAGCAAATGTAATTTAACCGTAACCAACACTTAAAGTTGGCCGTACTTGTTAAAGAGCACAATATCTGGGAGCCAAACTTTTTCTGGAGGAACCCTGACTGATTTGATTCCGCCATAATCAGATGGCTTCCACGTCAACTGATAATCAAACCATTCCTGAAATTATCACTAAATGTTAAAAGTTGAAAAAGTTTAAAATTCCATTTCACTACTTATACGTATTTCACATATTATGTTACAACTAATTCTACCACAACAAGCAATAAGGTGCAGTGCAGCTGACAAGTAGGGTTGTTAATTTACATGTAAAAAAGTAATTAATTTTTTACACCTGTTTTTTAACAGTGTAAAAAAGTGTTAAAAAGTGTAATAAAGTGTTAAAAAGTGTAAAAAATGTGTAAAAAAAGTTTCGCTGCCAAATTCATTTCCTCTGTAACACAGTAATGACTGGGGCGTTGTTCAACTATCAGAAAGGATAAGTTTAAGCATTCATTGCATGCCAAAGCCACTAAGGCATTTATTTATTTTGATAATTGACCAAGAATTTTGTTAATTGCTCACAATTCTCCAGAAACTATTCATGTTTTCTTTTTGCATTTATAAAGCGATAGATTTTAAGCAAAATAAAAATATAGAAAGTGCCATTTACGTTAGTTGCATTAGTATTACCATTGCAATTTCCAAATGATTTTTCTTATTAGTGAGATCGTAAAATCAAAAGCAGTTTCAAATTATTTAATTTCGGAATTTCAAAAATTTCTATTTCAAGTTTCAAAATTTTCAAATAACGGGAATGTTCGGTTTATAAAAGTGCATTGTCTGGTGTTAGATTTGAGATTATTTTAGCTGTGAAATTTTTGATTCTGAAATACTGTTCCATTATGCCTTAGGATTAATTGGACATTTGTAAAATTTTATTGACTGAGAGTTCACTTATTTAAAGAACCGATCTCGCAGGATTTCTAAATTTTCAATGAAAGGAAACAAATCCTCTCAGTAGGTTATATATCTGGCACGAGATTCAATATTCAATTGCAACTGACTTACAGTCGGGAACTTATTTAAATGAATTTACAAAAAATCCTCAACATTGTCCAACCACCGTCTTTACTTTTAATATCATTTTTTACTTGTTGAAATAAAATACATTTAAGATGATTTTCGCGTACTGAAACAAAATCTGTCTGCAATGTATATACTATATATACTTGAAACACTATTTTTCACAATCAACGGTTTGTGAAAAAGTGTAAAAAGTGTAAAAAATTTGTAAAAAAGTGTTAAAAAATTCAGAAAAGTAGTGTTAAAAATGTTAAAAATATGTAAAAAATCTAGTGTTAAAAAGTGTAAAAAAGTGGTGTTAAAAAGTGTAAAAAACCTGTTAAAAAGTCCGAAATTTTGCTACTGTTAATAACTGTAAAAATGTTTTTTAACATTTTTACTTTTTTACAATTTACAACCCTATGACAAGTGACAAGAAACCTCCATGAACAAATGCTGAATGCTCGTGTCTGTCTACAATCCAGATTCGCAAATGCTGGATCTCATTGGCAAGCTCAACTCTAGTAAGTAGGTAGATCAGGCAAATGATATGCTAATTTTTATTGCAGTCCCGAGAAGTAAAAACATTCCTTCAAAATCCCTGGTCACCCACGAATTCAGGCTTTTTGTAGACAACGCATGTTCAGAAATTCCGCAAAAGACAGACAATTTTTGTTCAAAATGTTGTTCAGTTGTATTTTAAGCTTATTTGCAGTTAATTGTTGGGCTCTGATCGGTGCTAACTGCCTACAAGCAGTTTACACAAGCAAACAGGTAAGTTCCCGTTTTTCCATACTGAGCAAACCAATACTCCACTAATCTTGCCTCTATACCAGTCCAGTACTACAAGGCTTGAGACGTCAGCTCTTTTGATTGGCAATTAGTTAGTTTTGCTTTCAGCAACCTCAAAAATTTCTGCATACAACTATTCCATAAATCTTTTGGTTTCTCTTGAAACACTTTGATGGAAACTTAAGCGCAGCACAAGTATACATCTGCTGTGTTTCCCGAATTTTTTTACCATGGTTAACCAAACATTGGTCTGCATTATTTGATTTTTCTCATCGACAGTGATTAATAAAATCATGGCTACTCCAAATTTCACTTCGATAGCGGTATCATTGACTCCCAGACTAGGTCGAACTAAGGCGTTGTAGCCTTGAAATAAATCTACCATCAACTGCTCTTCGTCCCAGGAACCAATTTCTACAATGACATGAATGATTATTAGTTTAAGAATCGTTTACGGTTACTAATCGGCTAGCTGTCTGCTCTTCCAGCCGTAAACCAATTAAGACATCAGCTGCAGCAACACCTTGGAAATGCTTTATAATTTATAAAAATGATTATTTATGAATACTGTAGAAAAAATAATAATTGCTAAATAATAATAATAATAATAATAATAATATAGGAAGTGTGTAAAGTTAGAAAGTGATAAACAAGTAAATTGCTTACCGTCGTAGTAATAAGAAAATACTCCAACTGCAAAATACAGTAAGATCACAGCAGCTCGCATAGTCAAAAAGAGGCAACAAACCAATTAAATGAAAATTATCAGTCAAACTTTTCCAATTGTATATATTAGATAGATTGTACAGACAGATTGGAGGAAGGTAATATTTTGCTAATCCATGCAAAATACACTGAATTTAAAACCACATGTTGCAATTGTAGGCGGTGCTACCAATGTCAACGTCCCCAAGTCCCACTCAAAATTTGTAAGTTTAGAGCTGACGGTGTATCTAACAGTGTTGGGCATTGCATGTGCGGCCAATGGCCGGCTAAGCCATTGGCCGTTGGCCGAGATTTTCCGGGCCAATTGGCTTGGCCGGGCAGTCTCCGTTGGCCGGCCAACGGCCAACTGCCAATTGGCCGTTGGCCGTTCGTTGGCCGTTGGCTTTTCGTTAGCTGTTGGCTGTTTGTTGTCCCTGGCTGTTTGGCCCGTCGATGGCCTACATTAGCCGTATTGATTTTCATATCTGCACTTGCAAAGAACTGGTTTTCTTGTGTGCTATTTCTACGGTTTACGAAATGATAAGTGTTTGCAAATAAAAATAATATGCGGAAGGGTAAACGGATTAATCGCAATGTAAAAAGATTTCGAAGACCGACCGACCCATTTCTTTCACTCCACCGTAATGCTCACATCAGCATACGTGTATCGGGGAATATTATTATTCTAGAATAAGGACAAAAAAAGTGTTGATAAAAGCTACAGGCTTAATTAGCAACAGGCTCGTTAGCATAATGTATCAACGAATAGTGTCATTCCGTAATACATGATACAACGAAGCGGGTGTAGTTATTATATTATTAGGTTAGAGTGAGTTTTGTTCCGGTATTTCTATATGTATGGGAAAGGCTTCGGGCTTAACCGTAGTAGATGCGTCCAATCTGCGTCACCTTTTGTCCTCGCATAAATAAAATGCCATAAAAACAGAAAATTTGGTATTATATTGCTGAGAATTATTCCTAGGATTGTGTTTTTGCACATAGTTTTGTCTTAGGTTAAGGTCTTAATTGAATTTGGGACATTGCTTAAAATTTGGCGGACAACGGGTGTTTTATTCAAAGTATATTGAATTTTGTAGCTCTGTGCAAAATTTTTAGGAAATAATTTTCACACCACTGCATGAGCTTGAATAGGCCTGATCAGAAATGTGAAAACTTTAGGATATCTTCCATTTAGTAATGCACCAGATAACTTTAACGGATCAGTGGCGCACTTTGGGGTATGACGCAGATTGGGCGAATCTTTAAGGGCAGGACTTTTTAGGATATCCAAGATAACATAAGACTCTGAGTCCCTGAGTGGTTGCCGCTTCGACCAACAGCCGGTGTCGTATAATATTTCCCTCCGTGATATTTTCCCCCCATTCAGCTATAATATTTTCCCCCCTCTGAATGAAACCCAGCCAAATGATGCAGCAAATTTAACAGGGTCAAGGCAGTAACTCTGTTGAAATGTTGGTAAGTAGCAAGTAAAATACTGAAAACAACTTTACCAGTTAATTTTAGTTATTATTTAATTGTTTAATTAATGTTAATTTGCATGTTAAAAAGAAACTATTTTTGCACTTGTTTTTAACACTGTTTAAAAAGTATAAAAAGTGTATAAAAACTGGCAATTTTTGATTAGTTTGTTAGTAATTGTTTTGTTAATAAATAAATTTTGCAACTATTAATAACTGTAAAAATGGTTTTAGAATTTTTGCTTTTCTTATTATTTGGAAATCTAATTTTACAGTTTTTACGAGTTGTAAAATTTTGGATAAAAGTTTTGTAAAATCAACAAAGCTTTTTAATATTTTAATTCATTTTTACAGTAGTGTTTCTTATTTTTCACACTTGTCACCGTGGAATATTCATTAAATTTCCCTCACTGCAAATTATAAACAACTGTTGTTTTTAGTAAGCTGTATCCTTGAAACTTCTGATTTTTTGAAGATGGAATATTTTGATCCTTCCAGCCAAACAATCTTAAAATATAGATTTCTATTTGTTCCGAACCAAGATGAAATTTTGTTTTTAGCTAGTTTTTCTAGTTGTTTTCAAACACTGTTCATCACATCACAGGATGAGCCTCAAAAATTTAAATTTACTTGGAGAACACATTACTATTAACGATAACTGTATATTTATACAAATTATAAATTAAAGCAATTTTAATAATATTAATGAATGACATATAGTAAAATTTAATCGCCGCTGAAGTAGAATTTTATTATTTCTTTAATTAACTTCACATTGTAATTTTTGTAGTAATAATTTACAATTACACACAGTTCATAATTTATAATTTATAGGAACAAGTTAAGTTACATATGGCCTATTTCTTTAAAGATTAAAATGGTCGGATTAAACGGATTAAAATTTAGCCGGATTAAAATTTTAATTACTATTTCTTTAATGCTGGATTAAACGGAGTAAACGGATTAAAATTAACTCGTTTAGTCCAACCATTTTTAATCCGCGGGTTAAACGAGTTGATTTTAATCCGTTTAATCCGCCATTAAAGAAATAGCGATTAAAAATTTTAATCCGCCAACTTTTAATTCGTTTAATCCGCGTAGCTGCACGAGGATTAAAAGCTAGTTAAAATGCAGGTGGAGAATTAAGCGGATTAAAATTAATCTTTAAAAAACAGCGATTAAGCAGGTCAGATTAAAATTAACTCGTTGAGTTTTTAATCCGAAGTGTGAATAAAGAAACAGGATTAGATTAAGATTTTAATCCTAGGGCCTTTTCGCGAATGGGTTAAACGAGTTAAATTTAACTCGATCCTTTTCGCGAATGGGTTAAACGAGTTAAAATTAACTCGCCGAGTTAAGCAGAGTTAAAATTTTTAACTCTACGCTCATTCGCGAAAAGAGTTAAAAATGGTGGTGTCTAAAACCAGGAACAGGAACAGGAACAGGAATAGGAACAAAGGTCTAAAACCAGGAACAGGAACAGGAACAGGAACGGGATCTAATTTCAGGAACAGAATCAGGAACGGGGGTCTAATTCCAGGAACAGGAACTGGGGGTATAATTTCAGGAACAGGATCAGAACGGAGTCTAATTTCAGGAACAGGAACGAAGGTCTAATTCCAGGAACAGAATCAGGAACGGGGGTCTAATTACAGGAACAGGGGTCTAATTTCAGGAACAGAATCAGAACAGGGGTCTAATTTCAGGAACAGAATCAGGAACAGGGTCTCAGTTAATTTCAGGAACAGAGACGAAGGTCTAATTTCAGGAACAGAATCAGGAACGGGGGTCTAATTCCAGGAACAGGAACTGGGGTCTAATTTCAGGAACAGAATCAGGAACAGGGGTCTAATTTCAGGAACAGAATCAGGAACAGGGGTCTAATTTCAGGAACAGGAACGAAGGTATAATTTCAGGAACAGAATCAGGAACGGAGGTCTAATTTCAGGAATAGGGTCTGCAAAAAATGTTTCAATATTTCTGAAATCTAATTTGTAGCTTGACTTCCTTGATTTCAATTCTATCCACACACCGCAAACCGTTGACAGAAAACTTGATTAAAAATAAGAATTCCAAGTAGAACGTTTAATGAAAATTTGTCTGCCCATTTCTAGAATTCGGCAATTTGAAATTTTCCCGACTTCTAGAAATCGGCAGCCGTTTTGCTCATTTCTAGAAATGAGCAACACGCCTGCCTATTTCTAGAATTGAGCTGAGCAAATATTTTGCGTATTTCTAGAATTCAGCAAGGCACTAGCCAATTTCTAGAAATTGGGCAAACTGCTTGCCGATTTCTAGAAGTCGGCAACTTCGGGAATTAGGCACGACATAACGTAATTAGGCACGACATAACGTAATTAGGCACGACATCAGCGGAATCACTCGATTACTGATATTCTTTTTTTGAAACTACGAAATTCTTCCTCATAAAGTAGCTCATATATAAGGATATTATGATATAGTATATATTCTATGTGATCGCGTGACTTTGTTTACGTCTAAATTTGGGAAATTGCCAGTCTGAACTGGTTACTCGCGCCAACGGACGTGCTTTGTCCAGTTGCGTCTGGTTTTTATGCTGAGTATACACGCAACAGTAAAATAGCTTTGTTATGTTCACTTAGGAACTGTTTCATAAGTTTATTTTTTGTTAATTTGGTTTTCACTGTTTTAAAAGTTTCGAGCTTAAAATTTCAAATCACGAAATAGTGCTGAAAAACTTTTTATAATTTTTACAATGGTGGATTCAGAAATGTATGAATGGAAATAAAAAGAACTACTGTCCTGATCCCGTCCTGTTTGCGGTGTGTGGATAGAATTGAAATTATGAAGTCAAGCTACAAATTAGATTTCAGAAATATTGAAACATTTTTTGCAGACCCTATTCCTGAAATTAGACCTCCGTTCCGTTCCTGTTTTTAGACCACGGTACCTGTTCCTGTTCCTGTTCCTGTTCCTGGAATTAGACCTCCGTTCCGTTCTGTTCTGAATTAGACCACGGTTCCTGATTCCTGAATTTACCTGTTCCTGAAATTAGACCCCTTTCCTGATTCTGTTCCTGAAATTAGACCCCCGTTCCTGATTCTGTTCCTGAAATTAGACCCCAGTTCCTGTTCCTGGAATTAGACCACCGTTCCTGATTCTGTTCATGAAATTGGACCCCTGTTCCTGATTCTGAATAACCCCTTCCTGTTCCTGAAATTAGACCCCTGTTCCTGATTCTGTTCCTGAAATTGGACCCTCGTTCCTGTTCCTGGAATTGGACCCCCGTTCCTGATTCTGTTCCTGAAAGTTAGACCCCTCCGTTCCCTGTTCCTGAAATTAGACCCCCGTTCCTGATTCTGTTCCTGAAATTAGACCACCGTTCCTGTTCCTGAATTAGACCCCCGTTTCCTGATTCTGTTCCTGAAATGAGACCATCGTTCCTGTTCCTGAAATTAGAACCCCGTTCCTGATTCTGTTCCTGGAATTATACCCGAGTTCCTGTTCCTGGAATTAGACCCCTCTCTGATTCTGTTCCTGAAACTAGACCCCCGTTCCTGTTCCTGGAATTAAACCGCCGTTCCTGATTCTGTTCCTGAAATTAGACCCCCGTTCCTGTTCCTGAAATTAGACCCCTGCTCCTGATTCTGTTCCTGAAATTAGACCACTGTTCCTGTTCCTGAAATTAGACCCCCGTTCCTGATTGTTCCTGAAATTAGACCACTGTTCCTGATTCTGTTCCTGAAATTAGACCCCTGTTCCGTTCCTGTTTTTAGACCACGGTTCCTGTTCCTGTTCCGTTCCTGTTCCTGGTTTTAGACCTGTATTCCTGTTCCTATTCCTGTTCCTGTTCCTGGTTTTAGACACCACCGTTAAAAATTAACTCTTTTAACTCTACTCTTTTCGTGAATGACACGCAGAGTTAAAAAGCTGCAGAGTTAAATTTAACTCTACCCTTTTCATGAATGGGTTAAATTTAACTCTTTTAACTCGCTCACGATATTTTACATTGAATTTTAACCCGCGTCTCAGCACGCGGGTTAAACGAGTTAAAAATCTTCTATGCTTTGCATTGTTATTGCCATATTTTACGCACGTAAAAGAGCTTTAAATATGAGAAGATAATCCAACCAATGAAAGCGTAACACATGATTTCATTGGATGGTTCAAAATGTTTCAAAATTACTTAAGCTTGCCAATGTTCTACTGCTGAATTATTTACACTAAAGCCACGAAATAGGCTACTTAATACTTAATAAAAATAGAGGGAACAAATAATGTTTTAAACATGCTGTATGTTTAGATATAATAATTAAATAAAATTAATTAAATTAAAATAATTAGTTATCATTATAAATAGGCTCTAAATTATTTTTGTAAGTTATTTAACACAAAGCTCAATTTTTTCTTAAAAGGTGGAGTAATTAAAGCGCTAATTTTGACATGAAGATTACTGTAAACTTGAAAAATTTTGAATTTTTGACTTTGAAAGGACATCTAGACAAATGTTACGAACTTAACGAACTTAGCTAGCTGCAACTGGTTATGTTTATCAGAATTACAGTACAGGATCAATTGTTATTCCAACTACGATTCGGGCAACCATTTCAATTCAAATTTGAAATCTCTACTGAATTTTCATAAACAAACATTTTTCTATTTAATTTTGCTGCACCTATCTGTTTAGTAGGGATCCAACGCTTGCAAGGAGTAGTCGCTTTTTGCTCAACTAAATTTTCGAATTTTAACTTATATTCTGCAGATAAGTTAAAGAAAATTTTTTGATAGTTTGGAACTGATTTTCTGGCATTTCTTGCACTTCACTTCCCAACAAACCTAGTGATGTCCGTTTCGAAGCCGCCTCTTCTGCGTTCCGCAAATTCTCACCCGGAAAATAATTGACAGTCATCTTGCAAATCTCAATCAATCCAGTACCGAGATTACGCTGACGGAATCTCCATCTCAGGATACGAAAAAAGATGGGAAATGTCCCGAAGTTTTGTGTTTGCTTCAGCCTGATCAGTTTGCTCAACATACATATTTGCAATTGAACTTGTTGGCGGTACTGTGGCATCGACAAAGATTTTGTGATGTGTCAATCAATCAGAAATGGTAATCGCCTATTTCGAGCGCACCGACTTGTTCGCACGTGTCACTCGCAACTGTTTCGAGCAAAACTTGGATCCAGCAAGCTTGAAGACGCCAAGTGTGAAGTTCGATTCGACCCATCCGAAGTTCCACCCGACACCTTTGCTGAAATCTTAAACGAACGCTGTGATACACGGCTGGATGATGAAGCGGTGCGTCCCCTCCTGCGCCAGGGGTTATCAGGCGCAGACAAAGTAATCTGTGGGGGTATGGAGGATGTCCTTACTCCAGCCGTGTAACCATCAATGAAACAGCTAAGTCTCTTTTCTCTAAGCTTATTTATTAACCTTGAGGATAGTAATAAACATGGGGGGTAGGAAAGGTCCCTCCGTGTTTATTGCTACTACTTAGTCAACTTATTTAATTAAAATAGTCAAATTACTTAATAAGTTGTTAATTATCCACAGTTAAATTGTGTTTAAGTAGTTTAAGTGTACGCATAAGCAAACTTGGAAACAGTTCTTGGTTAGGAAGCAAAATAGGTATGGGGGGTGAAAAAGGTCCCCCTGTACTTATTTGTTTTCTAATTTCAAGCAGTTCCGTTAAACTTTAACTCGTACGATATAGTTCAAATACTTTGTGTAATATTATATTGCTACGCATACACCTAGGCCGCCCGGAGGTGAGAAGGTAGCCTCTGCACTTGCCGGCCGCAAACACGTAATTTGGAATCCGACGGATTCAACAAACCTTTACTAGCAATACCATGTGTTAAACTTGTCTGTTGCCAGCTGGCAACAATCAAATTATTTGTATTACATAGGTCTGGTACGACAGTATCAGAATTCCCCCTTAATTGTATCAGTTTTATCCGAGTTTTTCAAGGAGTTGGCCCTGCAGGGGGGAAACCCCTTGGATGGAGCTGACGGGTGCTCACGATGCGGTTAGTGCATCGTGATCATTTCTGCTCCGGCAGTAGCCTTGCCTTCGCCTCGGGTAATTGCTCATGCAATTATTCAACGCCAGACCGTGGACCCAAGCAAAATTTTGGCCTGGCGTTACCCCTCCTCGCGAAAGCAACTGGGGTGTGGCAGTACAGGAAAAAAATCTGTTTAGTATTAAAGTTTAGTTGAAATTGACCAAAATTATTCCAGCTTTCAGGAAAACCAAGCGAATCCGATTTTGCCGGAAATACTAAATAAATCGGTTTAAAAACTGCAAGTTACACACTTGCCCGAATCGCCCTACATAGTGCAGGATGACGCTACATTGAAGATGTAATTAATATGTATTAATGAAATGAGTAAATATCTTCTTTTGTTTTATTTTATTCAAAAATTTTCCAAACGTAAAGACGTTTTTTTAAATTCTCAAATGGTGAAAAGTTGGACATTGCGTAAGCAAAAATTATTATTATTTTAACTCTTTTCACGTATGCAGAGAGTTAATTTTAACTCTACCAGTTTTAACTCTTTTAACTCTTTTCGCGAATGCACAGAGTTAATTTTAACTCTGCCAATTTTAACTCTTTTAACTCTTTGATTTTTAACCCTGCAGAGTTAAAAACAGGCAGAGTTAAATTTAACCCTGCACGTTCATGAAAAGGGTTAAAAGAGTTAATTTTAACTCTACTCTACTCTACTCTACTCTACCCATTCGCGAAAAGGCCCCTAGCTGCATTAAAGAAATAGGATTAAATTTAATCCGTTTAACTCGTTTAACTCACTGGATTAAATTTTAATCCGTTTAATCCGTGTTGCAATTTCTTTAATGTGGATTAATTTTAATCTAATCCGTTTAATCTTTAAAGAAATAGGGCCATAGTAAGCTTACATAAAACTTTCTCCAAGCAAATTTAAATTTTTAAGGATCATTCTGTGATGTGTTGTCTGCTGAACAGTGTTTGAAAACAACTGGAAAAAATAGCTAAAAACAAAATTGCATCTTGGTTCGGAACAAATAGAAAGCTATATTTTAAGATTTTTTGGCTGGAAGGATCAAAATATTCCATCTTCAAAAAATCAGAAGTTTCAAGGATACAGCCTTCCTAAAAACAACAGTTGTTTATAATTTGCGGTGAGGGAAATTTAATGAATATTCAACGGTGACAAGTGTGAAAATAAGAAACAGTGCTGTAAGTAAAAATGAATTAAAATATTAAAAAAGCGTTGCTGATTTTACAAAACTTTTATCCGAAATTTTACAACTCGTAAAAACTGTAAAATTAGATTTCCAAATATTAAGAAAAGCAAAAATTCTAACAATTACTAACAAACTTATCAAAAATTACCAGTTTTTATACAGTTTTTAAACAGTGTTAAAACAAGTGCAAAAATAGTTTCTTTTTAACACGCAAATTAACATTAATTAAACAATTAAATTATAACTATAATTAACTTGTAAAGTTGTTTTCAGTATTTTACTTGCTACTTACCAACATTTCAACAGAGTTACTGCCTTGACCCTGTTAAATTTGCTGCATCATTTGGCTGGGTTTCATTCAGAGGGGGGAAAATATTATAGCTGAAAGGGGGGAAATATCACGGGGGGAAATATTATACCCTATTGGTGGGGGGGGGGGGAGGGGGAAATATCACGGGGGGAAATATTATACGATAACGGCCAACCCTCGGCCAACGCCTTCCAACAATCCGAAGATTTGCCAAACAATTAGCTCCAACTCAATCTATTTAAAATTAAGAAAAATAGCAAAATTTTAGCAACGGTTTGGGGTTTGCAGGAAAAATTCTCATTTGGGCTTGAAAACTGCACGTTGGCCGCCCGTTGGCCGGTCGTTGGCGTTGTCTTTGGCTGTTGGCCGGCCAATGACCAAAGTCCAGCCAAGCCAATTGGCTTGGCCGTCGAAAAATCCGGTCAACTCCCAACACTAGTAGCTAACCAGAAGACTGACTAAAGTTAGCCAGCTGAGAAACTCATGTATCATCTAACAGAATAAATTTAATTAATAAATTTATTCCTAGAAGATAAAACTCCTGGAAATTCTAGATATTTTTGGAGTCAAATTAAACCTGCTGCACTAGAAAAAAATTATCCGAATAAAACTCGGATAAGGTTTATTGTTCAAAGCAACCACATGACAAAATAAAATATTAGAATTGGCTGCACTTTGGACGAACTTCCTAAGAAAGCTTTATGCCCCTATAACTCCTTGTATTGAGTAGTCAGGGTATTTCGAGAATGGATTATTTTAGGAAAACTAAGTGATCCAGCACCAGCTTCAACCATTTCTTGAACCATAAACCTTGAAAGTGTGAAGAACATAAATTCTATTCTTGTTAAAGAAGCACTTCTGCATTCAAAGGAAGGCTTGAACTATTTTGAAGAGAAAATCCTCCGAGGAGACCTCCAGACAATCTGACATATCTATCTATCATTTAAGTGGAGCCTTTTATTTCTAGGAAACCAGAATTAAGACATCCTAACGAAATTTTCCCTTCTCCAGAAGCGGGTCTTTTCAAGTATTAGTTGAGTTCACTTCAGTTTAGTGTAGAAGTTTTTTATCTAATGTATACCATGAAAAAATATATTCCACACTTTCACACATTCCACAGCTCACATGACTCCCAAAATTTGGTGTTTCGACAGGTCCACAGTCAACCCGGGTGTACTCATCCTTATCTTTCTAAGTCATCATTGCACTTCCAGGCCCAGCTACTGGATCGCAGTAGCAAAATTACAACGTCAAATCTGTACTACCTGCCTACGGTAGAGCTTTGGAAGCTTAAGGTGCTGGTTGGGGTTCGTGTAGTTTTGGGCTGTAAAAGCGCAATTGTCGTTGAAATTCATTCAAATTTTCTACAATTACATCTTTTAGACTAGAAAAGATTTTAGAACGGTCGCGGAGTAAATTTGAGTTTTGTAGAAATTTGCTTTTATCCGCCACTGTGGCAATCATACGCGGACGAACTTATAATCATTTGAATCGTCGCACCAAGACCTACAATTTTACTCTTGAGAGTATTCTTCGATTCCTTACGGTTACGAGATACCAGGGAAAGTTGACTTTCGATATCCAAAACTGACCATTTTTAGAAAAATCTATTATTGCAAGATTTCTACAGTTTCAACAGCACAGGTCCGTCAGTGAAGTATTGTCCATATTTGTAGCCCTAAAAGACATGTTATGCCCAACGGAGACCTCTCTGCGACATCTCTTCCTACGCACAGCAAAGAAAATGTTAATTTTTGAAAATCGAAACTAGATTGTTTTGAACACGGATTTCTCTCAACTCATACAACGGGTTAGAAAACGGCGTCTTTCAAAATGTGCTGCAAAATGCAAATACCCGAACCAGCACCTTAAAACGGAAACCTGCAAATATGGTCCGCGCAAACAAGGCAGCAATCTGGATTGATTCGATTGAACTAGTTGAATTGAATTGAATTAATCGGGTATCGGGCTACTTATATATATCCTATTTATTCAGTGATATCTGCACCATTTTGTCTCGTTGCATTTTAATCAGCAAACTTGGTGGTGTCAAATTTTGGAAAATAAAATGCAGTTTATTGCAATTAGCTAGCTCTAAATATTCCTAGCTTTGTATGCCTAGAGAAGGGACATGGAAGGACGACAAGAATAGAACAGAACAGGTTACTTTCTTTTCTTGCGGATACCTCTCGAACATTGTAACAAACGAACTGAAGACTTGCGTAAACGTTTTCTCATATGCAACGTTTATGAGTTTCCGCGAAAGTTTGACTTTAGAGTGGATTATAAACAACCCGCACATTTAGCATTCAATTCAGATCACTTAGCAGCAAAGACTGTTGGGTCTGCTTAGTTCTATTAATTTTGTATGTAACCAACCAGACTGATTTTTGATCCTTTCTGTTGATTGAAACACTCTTCATAATTTATATTCCAACGAATTAAAATGAATAGTTTTGGTGCTATGGCTCGTGCTTGCTTGTGGTCTAATTCTTCCCGGCCGGTATCCTTACCGCAAACCTAAAAGTATAGTCCACGCCCCCGTTCGGCTTAACCGGACGTGTTTGACGTGTCCAGCTGCCAAATGAATCTTTTATGTTTGGAATACCGACTCTTGTGACATTGGTTAACCACACAGCGGTACCATCAGTGTCTTAGATTTTGGTTGTAATGGCATCTTGTAACATTAGTTTTGCCTATTAAGTTGAGGAAAAGCAGTAACAGTTGAGTTAAGTAAAAACTTTGATGAAAAATGACGAAATTAGCTTGTTGCAGGAAAATGTCCGTGCTCGATAGGATTAATGTAGCCGCTGTCATTGCTTTCTCAGTAACGGTCACAGGCATGTGTATGCTAATCGCGATTGTGATTCCACTAACAGACAATGCCAATTTGTCTACCGACGCTTCTGATCCAACATGGTGGACCTCAGGAGTAATATATCGATTGAATATTTATGCTTTCTTCGATAGCAATGGAGACGGGATTGGTGACTTAGCAGGTAATATGTGCCTTTGTCATTGTTTATTTTGTGGTCGTTTAGAATAAATCTTAATGAGGTCAAATCAGCTGAGAGATTAGACTAGCATGCTATAAAGCTTTTCAGTTTAATTTATCAAAAGATTAACATTAAATATTCCCATTATATATTGTTGTTGTAGGAGTAAGACACAAACTGGAGCATCTAAAGTGGTTAGGAGTAGGAACAATTTGGCTGACGCCATTTTATGAAAGCCCATGGCTGGACTACGGTTTTGATGTCACTGATCATCAAAAAATAGATCCAATTTTTGGAAATGAATTTGAGTTCACCAAGCTGATTGAGCTTTCTCATAAATTGGGTAAGAGCTAATCACCAAGGCTATGAATTCTGATTAACTGATACGAATTTTCAATGAGGGAACCGGGTATAGGGCAGAGTAATTAGCTCCTTTTGCGTGTGATTTGCTCCTTTTATCCTAGACATGTTTACCATACTTTGGAGTAATATTTCAAAGCTTGCTAAACAAATAATGCTTCGACATGTACTTCGACGGACGACATTGAAAATATCAAAAACGTTTTCGGTATTTAATTTAAGAGTCAAATAACTATAGAGCATCGCCAGCGATACCGTTCCAGCTGGTGATCAAATTAGTATTACACATCGCCACCCTGTCGCAGTGCCATCCTTTTCAGCTACAATTAAATTAGGTAACTTTAAGCAGTGACAGTTTTGCAGTAGAGATGAGCATTTCGGCCCATCGGCAGGGCAGGGCCGGCATCTGTTGGGGAGCGACCCGTGTGGGGTCGGGCAGAAATTTATCAACTGCTAGCCGGAGCGGGCCGAAAACGGTCGCATCGACTTTAAAAAATGTTATGAAAGCACTAAAATTGGTCGTTTGGTTATTTTACTCTTTTGGTCATTTTACAACAACATTTAACATTTTCTTTGAATTTAGTGTTCCCATGTTGGATTTAAGCCTTTAAAATAAGATTGTTCGTAAAATTTTGGAAATTTTCGTTTGGCCGGCCGGGCGGGCCGAACTTTTACAGCTTGCAGGTCGGCAGCCAAGACTTGCTGGGCTATAAGTCTTGGCCTAAGGCCCAAAGTCAAAACCCGACCCGAACTCATCTCTATTTTGCAGCAACCGACATTCCCCAACTTTGAGGGACAACTTCACCCGGAAACCGTTTAAATAGTGATTATGAATCAGGAAGAGATATCTATCCACCGTATTGGGATAGTGCCATTCAAGTTTCGGCAGGTAACTTCAGCTCAAATGGTAATCGAAAATGTAAAACTGCTGATTTTCAGTTGCTAACAACAAGGAAGTTCTGCAAGAAGGGACTTAAACATTAGGAGAAACGTTTGGGTAGGAGTATTATGGACTGGCAATTCGACAGTAATCGGTGTTTCACAAAATTCCTGATAACTGCCACCTAATCCTTTTTATCGGTTTGCAACAAGTTTAATTCTCTAAGGGAATTTAAATTCGAGTCAGAGGTGAGAAATGGATAGAAAACCCTTGACGGAGCAGAACAATATTTAGATTCTAGTGAGGAAGGCTTGTTTTATCCAGCTATTTCCTTACACCCCTCCTTCACTTTGGTTAACCTTCCCGCCTGACATTAGGCTTGTATTTGTTCCTCGCCTGTTTGGGAGTGCTTGTGCGTTATATATACATACATTACAGACATCTGTGCAATTATTTTTAGATATATATTCTTAACGCTTTAGGAATTCGAATTATCATTGATTTTATTCCAAACCACACTTCATCAGCTCATGCTTGGTTTCAGCAGAGTGTTGTTGCACCCGATTCATTCTACGGAGATTACTATATTTGGCATCAAGGAGTCTGGAATTCTACGTCCAAAAGAACAGACCCGCCAACAAACTGGGTGTGTTATACAAGCAATTGCTGCCGGGGTAACTTACAATTGTCTGATAGAGTCAGGGAACACATTTTACATCATTTTGACACCTCGATCAGAATAAGGATGAATTCATTTTAGAGTACAGTCTCTTTGAGACTGAATTGATGAAAGTGATTTAACGTTGACTTTTTCACCATTTTGCAACTGTCAGAGCAATTAAGACTCGCTTCCATTGATCAGAAGAGTTAAGGGTAAAATGATATAATGTAAAAAATTAAACATAAATAGGAGCAGTGATTTGTGTATAGGCTTTCCTGGGAATATTGCTAGTATGATAATTATATCTTAGTATCATTTGTCTCTGTTTATTTCACAGTGTCAAAGACAGATTTTTGGAAAGCTATAGTTTACTGAGCATTCAACAGTTTTGTCAGCTTTTAATAAACGTAAAAATAAATTTTAGAACGGTTTCAAAATAAATGAATATTAACTATAAACTGTTAACTTCAAAATCACATTTTTGCTGAATATCAATATTTAATTTCAGGTTAGCCGATACTCTGGTTCCGCCTGGTCTTGGTCGAAACAAAGAGCCCAGTTCTATTATCACCAGTACACAGCGCAGCAACCAGATCTTAATTTGCGAAATAAAAACGTACGGTTTCTTTTAATTGAAATTAAGCATAATTTTCCGTACTCTCTTTATAAAAAGCTTCTAGAAAAAGATGATCCTTCTGTTATGTTACAGAAAAATTTATATGTCAATGCTTTCAAAAAACCTTTAACGACAAAAATTCTCGTCTAAAACAGAATTAAACTAGAAATTGCGAAAAAGGTAGTGTCAGTGCAGGAACTTACAAAGGACTTCAAAATTTTTGGCTTCGTGTAAAAAATAATCCCTTAGCTAAACACGAAACTTGATAGACCGACGCTTAAAGATTACGATGAATTGAATCCCCAAGGGACAAATCTTGAATTTATTACAGCACTTCTGACGACATAGACTTCTGTAGCTTTTGGTAGTAGTTTAAATTTTTCAGGTACGAGAAGATCTAGCAAAGGTTCTGCAGTTTTGGATGGAGTTGGGCGTGGACGGGTTTCGTTTCGATTCTGTCAGTTATTTGGTCGAATCCAATGAACTGAGAGATAATCCGACTAAACTCAGCTCCAGTGATCGCATTTATGACAACTTTGATCATCAATACGATGCTCGACAGCCCGAAAATACAGAAATTCTGAGTTATTTCGTGGGTGTTGTGAAAGAATATAACGAAAGAAACCATAAGAACGTAATAACAGTAGCAGCAACAGAACTGTCAGATAAAGAAGTACAGTCGTTTCAGACAGAAGGTGTCGATTTGCTAATCAGTTTAGATCTAACTCATATTCAGGCCAATCTGGGGACCTCTATCATCCGGCGATGGGTGGAACGATGGATAAATGGGATCAGCCAATTCAAGGCGCGTGGCTGGATGTTGAGCAGCCTGGATGCACCACGAATTGCCACAAAATTAGGAGGACCCCAGTTTACAAAGATTGCTCATCTGCTCCTACTACTACTGCCAGGTGTGCCGGTGATCTACTACGGCGATGAGATCGGAATGACAGATGTTTTTGTGGACTTTGAGAAAATCAGAGACCCCTTGGGAATCGATGTCGGACCTAATCATTATCAACAGTTCGCCCGCGATTTCTTTCGTAGCGCCATGCAGTGGTCGCCTCAGCTGTTAGGAGGATTTAGCACTAAGCCTGATGTTTATCTAAAGCAACCGTTAGCTTTCAATTATAGCACAGTGAATGTCGAAGTTCAATTGGAAACGCAAAATTCCAATTTGAATTTTATTCGTAGTCTAATCCAATTGAGGAAACAGCTATTCTTTGAATGGGAGACGTTCAAATTTTTTGACACCAAAACAGAAGATGTACTTGGATTTCAGGTTTATTCCAAATCCCTACAATCCGTAATTGTAGGATTATTGAACTTTGCCAGCACGTACGGACTACAATCGATAATCGATATTGGTGATCAAGTGAACTCTGATCAGGGATTAGTTCTGGGTCACGCTGGTCCATTTGGTTCCAATTTACGCGTCCAGGCTGAACCAGTAATGCTCAATAATATTGCTCTAAACAGTGCCCATGGTTTGATTGTGCGAGTTTTAAGAAAAACTGACACTACACTGTGGAACTTTGATCTGGGCCAAACATTCGGAAGTGTGGACAAACTTTAAGATATCTTTAAAGTTTTTAAGTTGCGTTTTTATTTAAGTTGCGTTTATTTTGTTTAAATTTATCCTTCCTCCTGCCTGTACCGCCTACCTTCTGGAATCATCGCACAGATCTGTTGAAAGCGCTCCGGCGCTTTTGCTCCTGCTATGACCTTTACTCAAATACTCGTTGGGTTGAGGTAGTTTTATAATAAGTTAACTCCTGAGATACATAAGTAAATGCCATTAGCCGACATAGAACGCTTTAACAATGTGTAAAGATAGTAATTTTTTTATTTTTGGTCATGCCAGTTAAAATCCGTTGATTTAACGTTGTGTAATCAGTTATTTCATTATTTGAATTAATAATTTGGTATATTAATTATTTGAATATTTGATAAATAATTTTATGTTTAGAATCAAACTAATAAAACCACAAAATACACAGCTAAGGCATGCTAATGAACGACTTACTTCTAAGTACATCATAAAGGAGCAAAATAAGTGACAAGTAGAGCTGGGAAAATCGCATTTTGACTTGAACGGCGACACCAGATAGCGATGCAATAACAATAGCAATAGCCAAAGTCAGCGTTAAGGGCTACCAGAGCTGTCATACTCTTAGCTGACGAGACGACATGTAGCTTTGGGGAAAATATTCAGCCCCAAGTTATGAGAAGAACAAATTATGAAACAGAGGTGTCTTTTCGTTATCAGTTGGACCAAAATCCTTCAAAACGGCAAAATTTCAGCACTAGATGATGCCATCTGACATTTTGACTTGGCGATGAAGACTCCGCAAAAATGAAAGACGCCACAAAGTACCATTTTAAGTTGAAAATGTTATCAAATCAAATACGGCATTGATTGCTTAAAATCTTGAAAGAATGAAATCCTACAAAAATGCAAACTTAAGAGAAATGCAAGTACGTCTAACTAGTGTTGTTTCAGTAACCGATTTTCGTTTCAGTTTCAGGTCCAGTTTCATTCGGCGGTCCACGACGGTTTCAGTTTCAGTTTCAGTTTCAGGTCTTCTTCCAGATTAGTCAGTTTTAGTTTCTGTTTTAGTCAGGGTCTCAAAATAGTGTCAGTTTCAGTCGGAGTTTCAGATTCGGTTTCAGTTCATTCGAAAAACTGCAGTTTGCAGCACTGAGACATAATATAATGCATAAATTTATGATTATTTATACTCCTACTACAGAGTAACGAAATACCACTTAAAACATTCAAATCTTCATGTTTTGAGAAAAGACTTAAACTAGTTTTAGTCCGAGTTTCATGTCTTCATCCAAGCTAGTTTCAGTTTCAATTTCAGTTTCAGTTTCTGGTCTCATCCCAAAATAGTTTCAGTTTAAGGTCGTGCTCCCCTTACGTGCAGATATATAGTTGCAGAAAGTGCAGTTGTTGCCCGATTTCATTCAAATTTTCAAAAAATGCATCGGGAATGACGTTCTGTAAAAACGTCAGCTTCAAAACAATCATGTACAGGGAAAAACAAAAAGTTGACGATCTAGAACTATATATAGAAAATTATTCCCAGCGACTGTAATCATTTTGAAGCTTATTATGTGCTCTACAACTTTGCTTTCAGACAAAAGTCTCTTATTGTTTTTGAGCAGTGAATTTTTGAAAAGTTTTTGCTCGAAAATTGGTTATTTTTGACAAGATATTGCTGAAAACAGGTTTTGTCTAATTGGAGCCAGTGTACACTACAAGCGTAGACAAGTTTATACTCAAATTAAAGAGCTTCAAAAGAAGCACAAATTAGGTTATTTAGAGCCCTGTAGACTGAATGAGCCTAAAGTTCTGGGCGAATAACTGATTTTGTCAAATTGTGGCCAAATTTTTTTGACCGAAGATTGCTCCACAACCAATGGGTGGATCTAAAAGATATATTCCACATAGTATGTTTGGACAATTTTCTCGGGACGGTTTTTTAATTTTTATCTTTATCAGCCTCCAATAAAGAGCAATGATTTTTCAAAGTTGGATAAAATGCCAAATTTTCAGAAAATGCTCAATTTCTGTGTGCTGAAACGGTATTTTGACAAAATCAAAAAACCGACCCTGGCAAATTATCTCAGAAACACGTTGAATACGGCCAATTTCTTGTTGACTAAAATTTTTTCAGAAAGTTTGGTAAGTTTGCAACCAATACATAGGTAGACATGTTTCAATGATTCCAAACAACGCAGAAGATGTAGAGCTACATTTTGATATGTGGCTTAATTCTCAATATTAGGTAAGTTATAACTTTCCAAAGTGGACTGAATGCAAGGGAAGTGCGACCTTAAGGGGGGGGGGGCTACTAAAGGTTTGCCCCGACTTTGTCCGATTGGCCTACTTTTTGGCGAGGATATACAGCATGGGTGTGGTCAAAAAAATATCGGTTACTGAGATCTTAGCTGCCTTCCAGCCATGTGTAGCCGTCGCGTTTATGTGCCCGACCCCCCGTTTTTCGCAACTACCAACATAATTAATTAAAAATTTCTACTGACTGCGAGGCCCAAGCTACAAAGCTGCCATTCGCCAATGTGATCTGGCACATATGGCCCTACCTGCTGAAAAATACTAGATGTCTGTATTAGTGATGTGGATCGGATCGGCGGATCGGATCGGATCGACCGATCCGGGGTCGGATCGGATCGGATCGGATCGACAAATTTTCGGATCGGATCGGCCGGATCGGATCGGCTTGATTTTTCCGGATCGCCGATCCGGCAAATGACGCAAAATTCGGAAGTTTGTACCAATTTTTACAACATTACAAAATTTCTTTGAAGAAATTATCAAAATTTTCATCTGAATTTTGTTCAATTGTTGAATTTTTCGTTGTTAATGTGAATTTTTTGATGTTAACGTTTTGCTTTACTTTCTTTCTCTGTATAAATATATAATTTTTGTCTGCATATGTAAAAACAGTTCAATGGAATGGCTCTCTAATATTTTCTGCTAATTAATTTTTGCACAGTCCGCTCCGCATTTTAAATTCAGTGACGCTGACTGCCGAGAGTGTGCTTATTCTGGTATGTTTTCTATTAAAGAAATTTTAAATGATAACCATGTTGTGAGAATTAAAGAAACTAAAATCCGGAAATTTTGAAAAACCAAAAATTCCGAACATTAGGGGCATAATTGGTTGCAAAGGTTGCAAGCATAGGATAACGTGGGGGGAAAATGAATGGATGCAGACACAATCAGAACGGCAAACAACTGGCAGGCACCTCGCCGAGACGGAAAGGGTAGACGCCGATCACTACGCAGTTTTTACCAAAAATTGCTAATGTTTCAGTAAATTTTAACGATTTTTTCAAAAAATTCTTAAAAATCGCTAAAAATCTTCACTCTAGACTTATCTTGGCCAAGCATGTTGAAACATTGTCAATTTTGCATATTTCGGGGTAGACCTTTTTCAACTTTTTGGAATTTTTCAGGGATAGGTAAACCCTTCGCTTCGCCAGAGTCGGGAAAGACACCTCCCCCAGAATTGGACCCCGTGTTAATGTATATATGTTAATGTACGGTTGTAAGAGCAAAATTATATACCCCGCGGAACCAGTTCTATTTGATAACGGAAATAAAACTTTCAATTAGCATAAATTTTAGCAAATCATTGAATGTTTTAGATTTTTCGTGAATAAAATCCGGGATTCCAAATTTTTTCCTGATTTTAAATGTTTCCTGATTTCCTTTCCGAACGATTTTGAAAATATATATGCATTGCCTATAAATCTATAAAGCTATAAATGTATTCTTAAGCTTCCAATAAATGACCAAAGTTTGTACGCCTATTTTTTGTCTTACACACTAGTTTCTTCAACGTTTCATCTTTTTTATATAGTCCTCACTAGATGTTGAACTACCAAGCAAAGGAAATCGTTGTTTTTAAAGGTACATAACTACACAGCATTCTGCAGCTGAAGTTTCTGATACGGAATTTCAAAATAATTCAATAAAATTCCGATGCGAAGTTTGATCAAAACTTTTGCAAAGTAATAGAAAACGGGAAGGTATAGCAGTTTACGTGTCTACAATTGAAAATTAAAATTATGGTCGGATCGGATCGGATCGGCCCGATCCGGGGGTGGATCGGATCGGATCGGATCGGATCGGATCGGATCGGATCGCCGCCCGGATCGGATCGGTAGGTGATTTTGGCTGCCGATCCGATCCGATCCACATCACTAGTCTGTATCTTATCTGCATCTAAGGGAATAACTCTTCAAATTTGAAGTTTCGGCAAAAATTTAAAAATTTTTGGCTAACGAAAGGAAAATTTTTTTACTGGTGCGAGCTATAAGGCTGTAATTTGGCATAGAAGGAGGCCCTATAGGACTACTCATTTGTGCCAAATAGCAAGAAATTCTGCCGCGTGAAAAAATTTTTATGCCAACTTTAATCTTCAAAAATTTCCAAAAACGCTTTTTTTGGGCAATGGTACCCCAGAAATGGAAAAAATCAAATTTTTTGAAATTGAATTTTTTGATATATTTGAACTCAACGTGGTCGAAAACACACCCACAAACGATTTGAGCTCGATTAGTGAAGGTTTGCGACTTCTATGGCTGCAAAAAGCCTCCGTACAGGATCCGACAGACTGAAAACGGCAATTTTGACAATTTTTGAAAATTCAAGTCAGCATAAAAATTTTTTCAGTCGACAGAATTCCACGCCATTGGGCACAAATGTGCACATATATAGGGCCTCTCTACATGCCAAATTACAGCCTCAAAGCTTGCACCAGAATTAAAATTTTTTTTCGTTAGCCAAAAATTTTGAATTTTTTGACGAAACTTCAACTTTGAAGAATAATTCCCTTAGATGCAGATAAGATACAGACATCTAGCATTTTTCAGCAGGTACGAACATATGTGCCAAATCATTTTGCCAAGTGGCAACCTTGAAGCTAGTCTCTATTAGCCAGAAGAAATTTTTAATTAATTATGTTGGTGGTTGTGAAAAATGGGGGGTCGGGCACATAAATGCCACAGCTGCACACGGCTGGAGGGCGTCTAAGATCTCAGTACCCGATATTTTTTTGACCACACCCATGCTCTACATCTGCGCCAAAAAGTAGGCCAATCGGACAAAGTCGGGGCAAGTCGATTTTAGTAGTCCCCCCCCCTTAAGTATCAGTTTCAGTGCCTGAAACTGAAACCTGTACAATCTGAAACCCAGTTTCAGTTTCAGTTTCAGTACCTGAAACATCTAAGAGAAACTAATATTAGCATACACACATTTATGTGTATCTGTTTCTTAATACACAGCCAACTACTTTTAACAATACAGACGAACAGAACTCAGGATAAACTTATTTCTTATTATTTTCATAAGACTTCTTAGTATACACTTCATCTTCCCCTCGGGCTAATCCTCTCGGAAAAACTCTCCCGAGACCGGATGGAAGCGTTCGGGAAGCCTGCGAGGTCTGGTTGAACGTCGCACTGGACCAATCGCTCTTGCAGGTGGAGGGGGAGGATCGGCGATAGGAAGCCGAGCATTCGGCGGTTGGATCCGGCCATCCACTGCATTAAAGTCAAACCAACCGTCCCAATCGTTGTCCTCGAATAAGCTTATTTATTCAGCATTCGAATCCCACCCTCGTCGCCATTTATGTGTATCTGTTTCTTAATACACAGCCAACTACTTTTAACAATACAGACGAACAGAACTCAGGATAAACTTATTTCTTATTATTTTCATAAGACTTCTTAGTATACACTTCACACATGAACGTATGAATAACCTTAGATGAGTACATAATAACTAAGAATGTGACAAGCGTCACATTCTTAGCTATTAAGGCCGGTGACATCATCGTCACGATAACGGCTGACCTCCTACACAAATTAGACCTCAGTGACCCCTCCCACAAATGAGTACCTAGTACACATTTGTGTATGCTCACTCGCTTGTATGTTTATATGTGTTGAAGCCAAAAACGTTTTATCAGGAACTGGCCACTTTCGAGCTTGACGCTTGTCACACTCTTACTTATTATATATGTACTCTTGATATAAGGGATATTACCAGGGCCGTGATGACATAGGTATATATAGCTGTAAGATAGAACTTGCATAAACTGTGGAATTGTTTTGAAAAAGAAAGAACGATTGGAAAAAGCAGCGCACCGAAAAAGCATATAGAAGAAAAAGGAATATGGTGCATATAATATGTATCTAGATTTTCGTGTATTTCGATAAATAACATACCATTTTACATGAAAGTCAAGGGCCTAATGATTGATTGACCAAAGTAGCGCAGCATTACAACTTAGTTCACAATATTCTTCGACGCCTAGGCTTAGATGATGTATATACATAATATATTCAAAGATGATGTATATACATAATATATTCAAAGAACACGCAGATGATGCCTCCAAACAAAGATAACAGTTAGCATCAGTTCATTGTACATACTAAATTTAAGAATTAGCTTGAGCTAATAAATGATTTTAAAATAAATATTTTCAATTTGAGCACAAAGAACTGGAAGATTATTTTATTTTTCATGCAGAATTGGTCAGAATCAACCATATAACTTCTATCACTTTTATTTCAACCTTTAAATACATCTTAACACATATGACCCCAATTTACTATTTTACCCCCAAACGAGTTGGGGGAAATAGTTAAAGAGATCCTTTAATGCAATAATAATTCTGGCGCAATAATAAATGAAATGACCTAAGGTCAAAGAAAAAAGAGAAGTTTCAATAACTGCTAATGTACAGTTACTTAGGTGGCAGACTAGAACTTTTATTCCCTGTCCGCCTGCATAGTAAAACAAGTAATATATAAACCATAAAACTTGCAAACTTCCCAAATCAAGAATCCCTGTGATAAACTAAAAGAAAATCATAAAACAGTATACAGCTTATTCACTAAAGCAAATATATATTGCAAGCAAAACCAATACAGAATTTGCATTTCAGAGTTAAACTTCAGGTAACTTTAGATTTTACATTTTCTAAAATTTAGAACTTTTTGAAAATTATTACGCAAAACAAAGTTTTACAGTCTATATATATGCAAAAGCTTGTGGGGAACCTGCTTATGTGTTCGCCATATTCAAGCAAAACACTTGTGGACACAAGTGAAATCTTCTCGATAACGAAAGCGTTTCCATAAAGAGGTACTTTTTGATCGAGTTTCGACCATCTCCAATTTCGCTCATTTTCACCTTTGCGTTGTATGGCACATGTTCAGAAGATACTATCGAGTACAAATAATAACCCTTCTGGTAGGTATTCTGGTTAGTGCTAGATTTTTGGCGGGTTTTCAAAGGGATAAACGATGGCTAAAACAATTTTGCCAAAATAGGCACAACTTGCAAGTGCGAGTAATGTCGATTATCGATTATAATATCGTTAACAAGACGATTTTAGAAATTGAAACATTTCTAATTGTCAGTTTTTGACATAACAACTACAAGATTTACAGTGCATTCAAAACATGTGAAAGTAAGTAATTTTTTGTTATAGAAAACCTACGTGAATTTAGAAGAATTGTAATCGGGTGTGCTGCAACTTGCAAAAATTGGTCATGTTCCGCCGCTTGTTTTAAGCTAATTTTTGCAAATCCACTGAAAATTGCAAATTCACACTTGAAAATCCACGACTTTTAGGAAATTGGCCACAGATGAAAAATTTGTGAGCAACTGAACCAAAATTGCTCTTGTATGTGCATTTCCAAAATTGTTATGTGAAAACTACTGATTTAAAGATTAATTTTATTCTTACAGTTAAGAATATTCGGGTTTTTATTTCCCGTAGCCTCAAAAATAGAAATTTGCAGATTTTAGACCTAAAATCCGAACAGGTATTCATGCCAAATTTTAGTTAAACTGACCCAAGATTCTGCCATACAAGCAATGGGAGGGAATTTCTTAACAAGACTCAAATCATCCCATCCCAACAACATGCAGACGGCCAGTCACTTTTACATGCTTCAGAATTTCTCAGAGCTTATGAAACCTATTTTGTGCGAAAGAGATTTTCTTTAGCTAGAAATTTCCCCTCAGAAAAAATGGAAAGAGCCCACAAAAAACGTCCCGTGAGATAGTCACGTTTTTCCAACTCATTTGAACATGTCAAACTATATTTATAATCTCAAGCACAAGTCGTCTAAAACCTCATAAATCAACCCGGAAAGGACCAGATGGCCTGAATAAATTAAAATATGGAGAAAAAGGAGTCCTCACAGCGAACAGCTCAAATCGTACTGCATCCAACATTCAACCAAGGATTCTATAAGTTAGACAAAATGAACAATACCATCTTAAGATTATGATTTGTTTGACAAAGTACCTTCAGCTTTTTGGCAGAAGTAAGCGATCAATTATACACAGAGTAGGTTGTATGTCGCGGGTTCATGCGGATCAACTTTCAGGTCAATAGAAATGGGTACTTGAGGGCCCAGCACGTATCAACCAGCACTTTTGCACACAAAAATTTAATATAAATTGTGATTTTTTAGAGAAAAAATTTGTAATTTTTGTTCGTGCCATCGCGTTAGCTTATCATCGACTAAGTAAAGAATTAATTGATTCGTTTTCAAAAAGTTAGCACGAAATCTAGCATTTTATTGGTTCATGGTGAAACGTTTTTTGACAATCATAATGAAAAGAAAATACATGCTCCTTTGGCCAAGGCGAAATAATCCACCTTCAGTCATCAGGGAGAAGCTAAATGGTATTGGATTGGATGGAGTGTAAGCACATGCACACCTGGTTATTTCATTACAAAAGAGAGTGAAATTCCTTCAAGATACGAACAAGCTTTGATAAAAACCTTCCCTGATAACCGACTGAAACGAGATGAAAACGAAAATGCGAGGCTGATGCCAGCACTTAATGCAAAAGGTTGCTGTGCGGAAAAAAGTTGCAGCAAACAGCAAACTTTTAAAATGCACACATATGCACGCACACGTAGCCTAAATTTGCAGTGGCAATTGCATCTTGGCAATTTCAGTTAACTTGGTTGGCATCATTCGATTCGGAACGGGTGCCCCCTGTCAATCATTAATATGTAACTTGAATAGGTCGCAAGTCATATTTGAAACTAAACCTGCTAAAGTTATTACAAAAATTAGCAGAAACGAAAAACTTTTCCTGACATTAACTGTTTTTATATTCAGCTTATTGGCTGGACGAGCACAGACCACAGAGTCATGCATTAATCTCTCCTGCTAGCACAAACTCTAATTTTAAGCCATCATTATGAGGCATATCCGATCCACATGACAGCCGGAATAGGAAAAAATCTTGTCTGACACTCATCAAAAATTGATCAGAATTTGCAAAGCAATAACCTCTACACTAAGCATGGGCACGAATAGTAAAACTGGTATATATTCGAATATTCGTCACTATTCGTGAGGTACTATTCGAATAATTCGCGAATTTAGAGTCTACACGTGCAATTTAGAACTGTATTTATTAAAGAAAAACATAGCCAGTCAGAATTAAATAAACAATTCCTAGTTAACCTATTCCTTTAATTTATGCATACATGTAGCAGTAGCCATTGGCATTACACCTTAATGCGCTTTGCGCAAGCACATCAGGGAATGGATTATTATTTGTAAAGATATACGAAAATAGAGTAGTTGTAGCAAAAAGTGTTGAGGTAAATTTCATTTCCGTCGTATTAGAATCCCCCATTAGAATAGCTCTAATGCAGATTGTATACTTCATAAATGATAGAAAAAGAAACATCAAAGCATTCTGCCTATAATAACAGCATCTTCGTACAACAAAGAGCTTTTATATGTTTTATTGGCGCTGGCTGCCTGGTTTCAAGGCGAGTAATCATGCAAAATGCAGTAAAACTACTAATGTCACGCTGCACCTTAACGCAGTAGGTCATAAGCGCCGATATTAAAATTACATTACACGCACAATATGACTTTCGTTAGAAACGCATGAATCCAGTGCAGCTGCTGCTGATGACTGATATGTATGAAGCCAAAACTATTTAAAAAGTTTAGTTAGTCCTACAGTGGGGAAACTGGAAGCCTTTGAACGGGACACTGAAGTGTGGGACAGTTATGTTGAAAGAGTGTCAGCTTACTTCGCAGCCAATGACATTATGGATGATGACAGAAAGAAAAATATTTTGATCAGCTGCATTGGACCTTCCACGTATCAACTACTCCGGAATCTCCTTGCCCCCGCCAAACCCGCCGAAGCCCCCGAAGTGGAAGCTTTAAATAAATACTTCCATCCCAAACATTTAAATCTCCGAAACCTTTAAATTTCATCAACGTAATCAGCCCGTTGGCGAAACCATGAGTTCCTATTTGGCCGAACTTAGACATTTAGCGGAAAAATGCGAGTATGGGCAATTCCTGGAAAGAGCCCTCCGGGATCGCTTCGTATGCGGTTTGTCGGATAAACGTATCCAACAGCGTCTGTTGGCTGAGCGCGAGTTGCGCTTTTGAGCTCGCTCAAGCCCTACATTCAGCAAAACAGAGTGCCACAAGTCTACAACATTCGTCCGACACACCTGGTGGTTCAGTGGCTTACGTCAAGAAGAGATTCCCTACTCAAAAGTCATGTCCACCACAAAGAAATCAGAAGTCAAGCGATACAACCTGCTTCCGCTGCAAAGGAGTGGACATCACCCCAATCATTGCAATGCCAAGTCATTGGATTGTCGTATCTGTGGGGCAAGAGGGCATATCGCGAAAGCGTTCCACAGACAAGAGCTCATCTTGTCGGCGACGACCAGTTGGAGGACACTAACTCCGGCAGTGACATTCTGTATGTCAATTCAATTTCCGGCGTATCTTGTGGTAAGTAACTTCAGACAAAGTGTAATGATCGACGGAAAAGCAATACAGGACAAGCTGTCGATACAGGAGCAGATTGGAGTTTAGTGAGCGAAGTTACGTGGAAGAAAATTCTTGGAAACCGAAACCACAACGAAGTCAGTGCAAGCTGAGAACCTACACTAATCATCCGGTGAAGATTATATGTCGAAAGAATGTGGAAATACAGGCGAATAATCAGTCAACTACGGTACCTCTCCTGGTGGTTCCTGACACTGGTCCTTCGCTTTTTGGAAAGAACTGGCTGTCAAAAGTTCAACTTGATTGGGCTCAGTTACAACGTCAAGGTGATTGCTTCGCAGTGACAACAACGAACCAGACCCTGAAGGACCTTCTGAAGAACTACGAAGACATATTCAAAGACGAATTAGGTCTGATAAAGGGTGCAACAGCAGATTTGAAGCTAAAAAGGAACAGCACACCTCGTTTCCACAAACATCGTCCATTCCCCTTTGCCCTAAAAGAAAAAATTGAAGCGGATCTAAACAGGCTAGAGATGCTAGGAGTCATTACAAAGGTAGAAACATCAGAGTGGGCCGCTCAGATTGTTTCGGTGATGAAGCCAACTGGAGAAGTCAGAATATGTGGAGACTTACGCCTTACGGTCAACCCACAGCTGGAAGTAGATTAGTATCCACTGCCGAGGATTGAGGAAATCCTCAGCTGTCTGAAAGGTGGAAAGTACTTCGCAAATTTAGATTTGAGAGATGCTTATCTACAGATGGAACTCACAGAAGAATCCCAAAAATTAACTTTGTCGTCGTCAAAGGCTTGTTTCAGTACAAGCGCTTCCGTTTGGTGTTAGTTCAGCCCCTGCCATATAGCAGAGGACCCTGAAGCAGTTTCTTCAAGGTTTGCCAGGGGTAGCCTGCTACCTAGATGACATTGTTATCACCGGCCCGACAAAAGAGGAACACCTGCGGAATTTAGCAAGCGTTTTCCAAAGACTACGTGATTTTGGAATAAGTCTCAGATTGAACAAGTGCTGCTTTCTACAGGAAGAGATAGAATATCTATGGCAGATTATCAGTTTCGACGGCATAAAGGCATCGCCAAAGAAAACAAAGACGGTGCTAGAAATGAAAGTTGATTCGATCCAAGACTGACAGCAAGTAGTCGCGTTATTACAATTTTTCTCGGATTAAATTTGGACAAATCCGAACTAATTTACCCCGCACCTGTCGGCTCGATGGATTTGGGAGCAAGTTATCTCATTGCTATCTCTAAATTGATCTCATTCCTTTTATTTTTGACTCATACTATGACCTCATCTTTTTGCAATAATAGTTCCTAAAGATCATAGAGAGCAAAGATCGTTCCTTGGCTGTGTCCAGTACTACAGTAAGTATGTTGGTGACATGTCCTCAACAGCTGCACCACTACAGGCACTTTTGCATAAAGAAGTACCCTGGGTTTGGTCAGGCAAGCACGACGATGCCTTCAACAAGTTGAAGCAATCGTTGACAGAAAAGCCGGTGCTGTGTCACTTTAGTTAGTCTTTGCCAGAATGGTTAGCAACCGATGCGTCTTCATGTGGTTTGGGTGCTGTCATATCACATGGTTTCCCTAATGGAGACGAACGACCAATCGCTTTTGCCTCCAGAGCCCTATCCCAAGCCGAGAGAAATTATTCTCAGATTGAAAAAGAAGCCCTGTTCATCATTTTTGGAACGAAGAAGTTTTACCAGTTCCTGTTCGGCAGAAGATTCAATCTCATCACTGACCACAAGCCCTTAACTCCTATACTTGGAGAAAAGAAAGGAGTCTCTAGTATAACTGCAGCTAGACTACAAAGATGGGCTCTGATTCTCATGGCTTCAAACTACGACATCGTCTATCGGAAATCGTCTGAACACAGCAACGCGGATTGTTTATCCCGTTTGCCACCCGAAGAAGCTCAGCAAAATAGACAGTCTGAGTTTGCCCAACTATCGGTAAGCCTCATCCAGGAAAGCGGATTGCCGATTACAAGTCAAGATATTGCCAAAGCTTCCGTTCTCAGCGCTGTGTATAAGTCACTGCAGTCAGGTTGGGAAGTCAGGAAAGTCAAAACAGAGAAAGAACTTTAGTCCTATTACAACATTCGCCATCAACTTAGCACCGCAAATGGATGTTTGATGAACGGTCTTCGAGTTGTGATTCCTTCAAAATTTAGAGGAACAATTCCATATAAAAGTTATCCCCATTGCCACAAACACAACCTCAATTGTCATGCCTACCCTATCCTCTATTTTTGCCCGGTTCGGATTACCAGCTCAAATTGTAACAGACAACGGGACGCTTCACTCGTTCCAGTTTAACTCCTACACAAAGCGATGTGGGATCAAGCACATTTATATAGCTCCATACCATCCGTCAACCAATGGCGCAGCTGAGAGATTTGTGCAAACCTTCAATTACACCTTCTAGCGGCTGCAAGGAACCGTCGGCTCGAACAAAGAAAAACTGAATAAATTCCTGTTTGTCTATCGCTCCACCCCAAGTCTATCCTCTAACAAGTCTCCATCCGAATTGTTGATGGGGAGGAAGCTGGGTAACCGCCTCGATTTGCTTAAACCGCTCCCCAAGGCTACATTCCCTAATTCTGCCCAAACCCGGTCCTTTGTCGCGGGCCAAAACGTTTGGGTAAAAGACTACCCAAGGCAACGGAAACCGAAGTGGGTTCAAGGCGTTGTTCAGCAGTCTTTGTGTGCTGTGCTAGACGTTGAGAACATAACAATGATGATCAATGCGAATCGGCTCTGTATTTAGGAAATTTCAAAACTGATATTTGAAAAAGTATAAAAATTATATAATGGTGGAGGAGCGTATATAATATATATATAATATATTATTTGATGTTTATCGAAAGCTTTAGTGTCTAGAGAGTACGGTTGCGCCGTTAGCAAAAATGCGGGGCCGGGACCGACCAGGCCCGGGCCCGGCCCCATGCTCCGGCTCCGTTACATGACCTCGTCGGCCCCGGCGGCCCAGACTCCATTTTACAGCCTCTTGCTTACCCTTTTCACTTATATTGGTACTATACCATATACTGGCAGTCTTGATCTTCATCCGTTTAACGATTTTAATAAATATTTTATATTCGGATCTATTGTTCGTGATCAATAATTGTTGGTGGCTTGTAAGCTATATATAAGCCAAAAATATCAATATATGTACAGCAGGAAACATAGAACTGTAATTGTAAAGCTGTTGCTGTTGTTATTAAATTCAGTTGTTATAGGTATATGTCGTAGCAAGATAGTAAAATTGGCAAGATAGTTATCTTGCTGAGACTTTGTATTGCGTTAGGGCGCTTTTTTTCAATTTTTGGACAAGGTGCGTTAGGGCGTCCAATGTGTGCGTTAGGGTTCCCAGTGTGTGCGTCAGGGCGCCCAGTCTGTGCGTTATGAGGCGACTATTCCAATAGGAAACAACCGAGTCTGTTTCTTTCATTGTACCAAGAGTACATAATAGATAAGAGTATGACAACAGGCAGGCTCTCTGTTATCAGAGCAAAAACTATGCTATGCTCGCTATCGGCTAACCCCCCCCCACAAATTGACCCCCTCTCACACCGCCCCTATATGGGTACGGGGTCCAAACGGGGGTCGCTCACTGCTTTGCATAATTACACGTTATAATTAACCGAGGCCTAATTTGGGAACAGGGTGCAAGCGTGTATGTTTAACATATGCATGTACAAAACATACTAAGCGAGTGAGCGACCCCCGTTTGGAACTATGTACCCATATAGGGGCGGTGTGAGAGGGGGTCAATTTGTGGGGGGGGTTAGCCGATAGCGCGCATAGCATAGTTTTTGCTCTGATAACAGAGAGCCTGCCTGTTGTCATACTCTTATCTATTATGTACTCTTGATTGTACTTAAGGGGGGGGGGGGTCGCGATTTTTCGACCATCTCCGATTTTTCTCATTTTCACATATTTTGTAGTCCTCATGGGTCCCCAAAACAAGATAAGTGCGTTTGTTGCAAAACTTTTCCTATCATTCACAATAGCCCTCCAAAGGTGACCCCGACATGTGTTAAACATAGGAAAATGAAAAAGTTAGGAAAATTTATCTGCTACCAAAAATTTGAGCGCTGTGTAAGAGCAAATCGACTACAACTCGCTGTAAAACCTAATTTGGACTAGGTAGAGTGCTAATATCTATACGACGTTATTTCCTGTAGGGCCGCTGATTTTATACGAATTTTCAAAGTTCGGGAAAAGAGGTTTTTGCTCAAAATCGCTCTGCAAATGTGTAGGTCATTGAACGTTTTGTCCTGTCCTGAACTAACCCTTTGGTGTAGAAACTTTGCGTTTAGATATTAGCACAGTATATTGCTAGAGCTTTATTTTGCATATAATCAATCCCTATTAGGGCTTTTCAGTAGCTCACAGTTTTGGTAGCAGAAATTTCATTTTTCTTCAAAAATCGTCATTTTTCGATAATTTCATGTTTGCTGCTTCATAAGTCAGTCAAATCTTAAGGTACGTATCTCAATTAAATTTGGCATGCTAATAGGCTGGCATAAAACCTACCTGTATGTAAAGTTTCATGCCAATAGCCTGTGTTTATCTCTGGTGACATACTACGATAGCATGGCGGACACCTATGGGCAAAAAATGTCAAATTTTCAACTTTTTCAAATATAGCCATATTTTATATCAAATTGAAGCTCTCGATGTCCTGAACATTTTATCTTCTTGCACCAAGTCTCTAAAATGCAGTATGAGAAAGTTAGAGGGAGTTAAAGTTTGAAGCAAATGAGAGCCGGAATAAGCTTTACCAAATCGTCCAAACGCCCTGTCTCGCTCGTTGCTTGGCTTGTCACTGCAATTTATGCGGTAATAAACACTTACAGGTAAAGGCTTTAAATTGATGTATTTGTCATGCCACAGTCTCTTGTCATCCTATGTGTACGCGACTTTGAAGCCCTCAGCGAGGCATACTAACGTAAATACTAAATTGTATGGATTCGAACTGCAATATCTCTAGACTGGATTGACCCTGGACTCTAAAAATTTGTCTTGTTTTTGGGCACGTATGGGGGTATATAATACCCAAAAATGAGCGAAATCGGTGACTATAAAATTTGGTACCTGGCGACCCCCCCCCCCTTTAACATACAGTTTAAAGTACAAATAGAAGGGAATAATTAGTGAAATCTTTAACTAATTAAACGAATACTTTAAATCAGTAGTCAATGTAAATTAATTGAAAATTATTTTTATTTCTGAATTTTTGTAAAATAATCACAATTATCCTGTTCCAAGTTTCGAAGTGCCAAAGAATCAAGTCAAATTCAAAATTTAAGATTTCATAAATTTTCACGTTTCCATAAACTTATATTTTTTGCGCGTAAACAAAGATTTTGTTTTGACACTCCACTAAACAGATATATTTCAATATCAATTTGCGCTTTCAAATTTCAGCAGTAAAATTTTTGTTTTAGGCGAATAGACTATGGTATTAATATATTCATTAATGCGGACCCCCTCTATTTATACTGTAAAACTGTGCATTTCGTTAACACTTTTATAATAGATCTTCATTCACAATAACACTTTATTATCGTGAAAACAATCAGGTGCCCTAACACAACAGGCGCCCGAACGCACCATTTGAGCGCCCTAACGCACAAAAAATTAAAATGACCTAAGTTTACGGGCGCCCTAACGCAACTTTACCAAGATTAAGTACTATCTTACCAACAATTTTGGCAAGATAATTATCTTGCTAACATTTTAGCAAGATAACTATCTTGCCAAAGCCTTAGCAGGATAACTATCTTGCCAGCTTTACTATCTTGCTGCCACATATATAATGAGCAGATCGGCTTCCGCCGGCCCCGAGGGGCCGTGTAACAGAGCCGGGGCCCAAAATAGACAGGGCCGGGCCGGATCCGGGCCGTTCAAAAAAATTTGCGGGGAGGGGCCGGCCCTGAAAAGTGAAGGTGTAGGTGGGCAAAGTTTATCTATTTGCCAAAACCAATATGCTAGGAAAGTGAAGATACAGTGCTCTCTAGCAGAAATTTTCATTCAATGGTAATTTAAAATGAACCAAGTTAAAAGTGTTCTCAACAGAATATTCCACCAGATTGCCATATTGGCTAAGGCTGCGAGTTTCACTCAAACATTTTCCTACATTATTCGTATATAAGTTTCAGGGATACAAATTAAAAATGAAAATCCAATAGGGATTATCCATTGGATCCAAATAATTTACTTTGAAAATTCGTATATAAGATTCAGGGATACAAATTAAAAATGAAAATAAAATAGGGATTATCCATTGGATCCAAAGAATTTACTTTGAAATTTCGGAATCCATAGAAATTATTACTAATATAATTCCTCTAGATAAAGAGGACCGCGGCCACAACGGGAATGGAAAACTAGCGAACCATAATTACTCGAGCTTTGTGCCCAAGCTTTGATGTTCATTTTCTGGTTAAAATTCAGACATTGACTTCAACAGGCCAAACAAAGCAGTCATCTACACATGTAGAATCTAGGTGGTATCAAGAGTACGGTATATATGAGGCTATATATGCGTTATATAATGAAGACACTACTATACCTAACGATCACTGAATGGATATGTAAGTGGTATGGTAGTCGCAAAAGTGGCACATCCCCGTTTAAGGTGGTAATTCTTTTGGGTACATACATATTACTGTTAGCATACATTCCAAATCAATTCCAAATGTGATAAAATATTCAAAATTAACTTCTATTTAGTGCACTAACACAACACCCTAATCATAATCCTGTTTAAAATAATCAAAGCAGGACAGGGCAGTTCCAGGGCAATCGGGGCACTTAGTTTTTTGACAATTTCTGACATTTGAGTAGTAGCTATATATGAGCCAGGGCTTTTCTTGGTTTTGGAATTAGAGTCAACTTTGCGTCCCGTCCCGTTAAGAAATTTTGCTTCCAATGAAATTTTTATTTTGGCGTGTTATTTGAGCAAAAATCGTTTTATTTAGGAATGTTTAGTTAATTTCTTTAAAGTGGCATGATTTAAATTTAATTGTATGAAAGCGTATTTAAAACGTTAGTTACATTACTCTTACAAAAGTGAAATTTCTTCCGAAACAATAATTTCGTTGCGTCCGGATAAGAAATCTTGCGTCCAGATGCACTTCTGGATGAAAAAAACACTGGTTAAGACTGTGTTAATACGAAAGATGTTGTTGAAACTAATAATGATTTTGGAAGCATCTTTGTAATCGTGAGATATATACTCAATTTTCCCATTTTGGCATTAAAAATATGTCACTTTCGCTGAACTCAAATCATTCCAAATATGTTGAGCCATGAATGTTTGAACGTTGTTAGTTTGAATGTTCATAGAAGAAAATTACCGGAGGTATGGCCAATTTACAACTACCTTCCCACTCCCCGTTCCCATAAGCTGTTATCTTGAAGGAGGCAGATTTTGCAAAAAACATTGCATTTAACATGCAGCCTGGAAGGTTGCAATTTAGCAGATACATACATTGCTTTCTAACACAAAAATGCCACGGAATCTCTCTCTTATAAGCTACGGTTGCTACATTTTGGCAAAAGCGGTCGCCTGACAAAATTCAGGTTGCGCTTAGATTGCAGCTAATTTCACGACAATTTTTCAAAGCAATTTCACAATATGTAACTACATAAGAAAGGGTCCACAGCTATTTGATAGAGATATCGAATCGTATATCCATCTCTGGAAACAATTTTAATCCGTGTAAAAAATCGAAAAAGTTTAATCGCTAAGATTTGGTAAGAAAGTCCTGACAAATGTTACGCAACATCTTGATATAAAGTAAAGTGCAAGTAATAAATGAGAGTAAATGGTTTAAAAAGTTAAGTCTACAAAAGATCGCCACTTTTAAAATAAAGTAAAACTTGTACCTTAAAATTTTCGAGTGGCCACCAGACATGTGCAGGAGGCAAAATTTTGGGGTATAAGGGTGAACCGGCAGACGAAGGAGCCAGAAAAACCAAACGTTTCGCCCCAAAAACAGGAAAAAACCGAATTCTAAGGAGAGCGACCCCTCTGGGGAGAGCTCCAGATCTCGGGGGGAATCCCCCCCCGCCAAGCACATGTATAGTCACGGTGGATACTCTAAGTACATGAATTCACAATTCACAATGAATTACAATTCACAAAGTACTTTAAAATTTCACAAACAGACCCTAACATTAACAGGAATTGTACCATTTATATAAACAATTTACAACAAAAGTGTAAATAGGGTGTTCCTCTTATATTTTGCCAGTTTATTGGCAAGATATTGATATTATAAAGTGGGCAGAATTAGATAATGCCTGTCTACAGTCATCTTAAATTTCCTGGAAAACACGCCAAATGACCAGTTAAATTTCACTGATAAGACAGCAACAGAACATTACTCCGATATCCCTTCACCGTTGCGTTGGGAATTAGAGAAGTCCCACCAGTTCCCACTTTCCGCAAATGGTCATTCCATACATACAAGTTTTTCGAAAACATAGCACACAAATAGGAGTAAATATGCATAAATAATACCACTAGTTTGGCGATGGATAAAGATAGAATTAAAGCCTTGGGTGATTACATAGAAGCAGCTCTAAATTGGGTTTGAAAGTTCAGTAGTTATAACTTAGAAGAAGTATGCATGTATAAAAATAACTGATTGGAAGTTTTACGGGACCAAACATAAATTCTAATCTAAAGCTGTGTTGGGATATATATGAAAGATAACCAATACATACGTCAAAAGTTTATAATAGGAAGGAAAAATATACAAGCGCTTCCTAGTGTAGGTATTAAACCTAAGGGAGGGTTATATCAAACTCAATAACCTGTGTTACCACGCTAACCCAGCTAAAAATGGGTTTCTAAGCAAACACCATTCTATGAAAACTGCATTTGCTTAAGGTGGTGATTCCTTTCCAGACATCAAGTTTGAACCATGATTGCTCACTTATTAATACTTAGAGTTGGAAACTCATCTTTCAAATTGGATCGGATCGACTAATTATTTTACTAGATCGGATCAGCTAATTTTTTTCCAACCGATCCGATCCGATTGTGGATATTCAAAGAACATATACTGAATAGTGGTTTACGACGTGCCATCTTACGAAATGTTTTTGTCAACTAAGTTTTCAATCCAACCAACGCCAACATAAACATTCTATACAACATGCAGGAGATTTCTAGCTGATAACTTGTAAAAACTTAAAGGAACAAACAAAGTGCTTAACATATAACTGGACTGATTCATTTTCTGGGAGATCAAGATTAACGATAAAGACAGAAAGAAAGAAATAAAGAAAAAGGAAGAGACAACTAAGTTGCTATACAGGAGGCTAAGTTACAGCTGAATGCACAGACAAACTGAAAGATTCGCACCCTAAAAATTTGAAGTCGGATCAAGGAATTAAGTTTTGCCCATTAATTAGGAAGAGAGGAAGAGAGTGTCCTAAATGATGGAAGGAATTTTAAGGAAAAGGGAATATCCCAGTTAGAGCCTCAAAGACTTGGGTTTTAAGCTTAGAATCCCTAGAAGGGTTCTTTTTCTGCTAGGAAGAATCTTACTTAAGACATAATCAATAGCCGGTTGAGGCTTTCCTTAAGCTCTGGACAACTTAAACCTAGGCTCCTCTCCCTTTGCTTTGACTATGTGATGGCTCATTGAAATGGAAAGGACTAAAGACCCACCCTCCCTCTTCCCTCCCCCTTGAATTCAGGGGTATTCCTGAGACTCCTTGGCTCTCACACTACTTCAAAAGTGCATAACTTTTCCAGAAAAATCCCTACTCACTCTAATTGGCCTTTTTGGAAACAGAATTCCCCAAGCGTTTCGGAACAACCTTGGGACGTTCACCGGGAAATGGAGGAGTAATGCGTTAAAACATCTGGGAAAATTGTAAGACGGTAACCAAAAAATTAGTTTCAAACAATATATTCAAAATTGCTCAGTTGACTCAAGTTAAAGAAGTTATTTGCATCGCTTTTTATGTAAACATATTCCTTCTTGCTGCACTGCTAAATAACCGCAAATTGACTTTATAGGCTCGCTTAGCTCGGTAGGTCACTTTGCGGAGGTTTTGCTTCCGGTCGGGATGGCGGAGTTTGCTGACGTGGTATTTTTTGTGTTGCTTTCGGTTTGGTCTGGCTGTTTTGTCGTTGAGGGCTCAGCCCGGTCATTGAGGGCTCAGCCCGAGCGGGTTTAGTCCGGAGACTGGTAGTCAACTGGATTGAGTCTTTGTGGTTCTTTTGATTCGGTAGCGTTTACGCTGCTACAATTGCTCCTCATCATCTGCCTAACTGTTGGTGTTGCACCTTATGGGTGGTGATTAGTGGCTTGGACATTCTTGAACATTTGACTTAGTCTAAGCTTGGTAGTCCTGGGTCTGGCACACAGGCTCCTTTCGACCATACCCCATTTAGCTTTCACTGTTTCAGTATGCTTGCTGTTGTAATAGTTATGACACTTGTATCAATGACGCTTTTCCTTTACTGTATTGCTGTTTTCTGCCTTCCATTCATGGTATTGTAACCAATGTCAAACATTCGAGAAAAATTGTGTTGTCAGAGGTTTCGGAATATTTGTTCCGAAGTTCAGAATATATTTGTTCGAAACTGTCAGAATGACCTCTCTTTTGTGAGGGCGCGTCATTGTTGTGGTCTTCGCATGTAATTTGTTCTGTAACGCCAACAGCCAATCAGATTCAAGCAATCTTAGCCTGCTTGGGCGACCACCCCCCAAACGGGGACAATTTTTGGAAATAAGCTGTAACTACCGTAATCCTTTGCTAGACCCCCCCCCAACGGAGGGGGGTTTCTGCAATCTGATTGGCTGTTGACGACCCCCCCCCCCAAACGGGGACCTCTTTTCGACTACCTCCCACCACCCACCAAACGGAGGGGGGTATGCGTTGTCGATCTGGTCGACCCCCCCCCAAACGGGGGAACATTCGCGTATTGTGGTCGGAGCACCGTTACGCAATGCCAAGAAGAGAAGCCCTCTAGTGGCTTACTGTTCTTCTTAAATATAGTGCAATTATGCACTCTTGATAGCAAGTTTGTCTTGTTCGTATGCCTCCTTTTTCACAAAACTACTTTTTCTCTCTGACGACAAGCTGAATGTCAAAAGGTAATTTAATGAAGAATTGACCAGAATTTTTCTTGATATGAACAAGTGTATCTTCAGATTTATCTCTCATATCGATACATAGATTAGACTTATTTAGTATAGTATTCCATATTAGAATTCATTAAAAAGATTTTATAATCTGCATTTGCAAAGTAAATGCATAGCACAAATCATAAATATTAACAACAAACAACAATAAACAATTTCTAAGGTGGTGGTGGTGGTGGTGTCTGCTTAATAGTTTTGTCCTGTAAGTCCTATAATTTTGTCAATGTTTGGAGTTGGAAAAAGATCTACATATAATTTAAAGCTTGCAACAAGTACATTCACGATTCACCTCATTATATGCAACTAGCCAAACACCTTACTTTTCTGATACACTATTTCAACATATACCGTCTATTGTCGTTTTATTTGTTGTCGTGTTATTGTCCAAACGGTATATTTTAACGAGTTTTTAATATTAAAGTTGTAAGTCTTACGGTTCTCGAGTAATTTCACTTCAAAGTTTAGGTTTCATGTGTAAACATAGGCAGTAGAAAAAGTTGTCATTTTTTCGCGTGCGCCAAAAAAATCTCCCGACAAACATTGATGAATCTGGACAAATTTTGCATTAAAATAATGCTGAAATGTTAAACTGCGGAATCTTGGAATTAGAATTTTAATTTAGGCCTTTAATTTTTTTAATTAATTTTTTGAAGGATTAAAATTTAAAACCACTTGATTATAAAGTCTAATTTTAATCCTTCAAAAATTAATTTAAAAAGTTTAAAGGTCTAAGTTAAAATTCCAATTCCAGGGTACCTCAGTTTAACATTTTAGCCTTATATTAATGTATAATTTGTCCAGATTCATCAACGTTTGTCGGAAGATTTTTTGGCGCACGCTAAAAAATGACAACTTTTAAAATTTCCTATGTTTTACACATGAAATCTCAACTTTGATGTGAAATTAGTGGCCAACCGAAAGACTACGACTGTAATTTTAAAAACTCGTTAAAATATACCGTTTGGGCAATAAAATAGGTAAAAATCAGCGAGATCGGAGAAAGTCGAAAAATGGCCCAAAAATGGACCTCCTTAAACTTACCCTTGTTGGCCGTTGTTCTGTCAATCCTGAAGATTTGAAGTTCGGGGAACAGTTGATCCGCTTTCAACAATCCGATCCTCCTTTTATTATCTGCACTTCTGATACTGACTTGCGAATTTTGTATCAAAGTCAGTGTTCGATTGCAGGCGGAACATTCCAGTATCGTCCTACCCATATTCCTTTCGCACAACTATATGTTATTTTGGGGTTCTGCAGATCTGAAGCGATGCCCTTCGTCTATGCCCTCATGCCCAAAAGACTTGAACTATCCCACCGTCATCTCTTCGATTTTGTTCGAAATCAATCGATTCAACAGTTTGGAAATGACTGCCTTTCCATCAAATGGAACCCGAAAAATTATATTTGACAAAACAACCCGGCAATTAAAGCAGCAGAACACAGTTTCCCGAATGCGAAGATCCGTGACTGTTTGTTTCATTTTTCGCAAGCTGTTCTTTGAAATGTTCAAGGCCCTAATCTACCAGCAAAGCTAATCTCATGGGTTCGATGCTCCACAGTTCACTGAAGTTCGGAACTGGATTCGCAAGCTTATCGGACTCTCCCTGCTACATCCACATTTGGTGTATGCAGCCTGGACAAGATTTTTTTCAACACCCCTTCATACCAACAATTATGTTGTCGATCAGAATTTAGCATCAGTTGCCGATATTTTGAAAAAGAATGGCTCCAAATCAATCGAAAGATTGGTCTCTGGAATCGTTGGGATAACGACGGTCCTCGAACCACAAATCATGCTGAAGGGCACAATAACAGTTTGAATTCGAAGTTCGGCACGTCCACCCCAGACTTGCTGTATTCCATGTTACCTTTCAAGAATTTCACAACGCAAACAAAGTCAGAATTAGCGAGTTGGAGAACCATTTCGATCCAAAGAGGCGTGGTAGTAAATGCGTTTAAAATGACCAAGGGATTGCTGAAACGAAGGATATTTTTACTGCCAGAATTAATGTCCTTAATTGTAATCAGAACAATTACCACGTTCTCATGGATGAAGAAATTTAGAAATGAAATGAGAAATTTCTTCGCAAATTCAACACTAGGCGAATTTCTAGGCTAATGTTTGCTTTATACTATTGTTCCTGCTGGGTTATTGTTGTTGTTGCTGCTGCTGCTGCTGGGTTGTTTTGAAGTTGTTGTTGTGTTGCTGTTCTTGACACCTCATGCGTTGTTATTGTTGTTTTTGTTGTTCTTAATACCTCATGGTTTAAAAACTGAAGATAATCTTTCCAGAAAGTAATACTGTAAGAATAAGAGAAATAACACTTAGTACTATAGGTCCTCTTCCTAGACGTCTCCAGGTGCAAAGTGAGAAAATTGAGTGAAAAGTGGGAAAGGTGAAAGAGCAAACAAAAGAAATAGTAGTCTGTTGCAAAGTGGGACTCTTTCTGTAAGAGCCATGATATCCCAAATGAAAGGTAACAAAGAATTGGTCGTTGCCTTTACGTCGAGAGCGCTATCAGAAAAAACTACTTTGTCAGTGAAAAGGAAGCGCTTGCCTGCGTTCGGGCGTTTGAACGTTGTTATGTGAATGAGAACACATACCTGTTTCGCCGTCAGTTTCTGTTAACAACTGATCATCAAACATTGACGACACTGCAGAAGAGCTCAAGTGGAAAAGGTCGACGTCTTGTATGCACAGCCAGATGGTACTCACGACTTTTAAATTACGATCGTCGAATACAAGCCAGCAAATCAGAATCAGCCGGCAGGCTGCTTATCCAGACTGCCTAATGCCTGCCAGACGATGATCCTCTTCTAGACAGTGGAATTATCGCTGCAGTCCAAGAATGCACTACTATCACCATGGAAGAGATTAAAGTACAAACTTGTGAAGATACCACGTTTCAGCAAATTCGTGGCAACGTGCAGCATAACCGGCCTCGGAAACACAAGCTTACACAAGATCTTTAATCATATTATCTCATAAAAGAAGAATTATCAAAAATTCAAGGAATTCTGTTTCGAGAAGAGATGATCGATTCGACAGAAAAGCTAATGTGGGATATTATCCATTGTATTCGTAAATTACACTGCGCAACAGCGCAGCAGTGTGGCGCAGAAGCGCATTGTTCTCATAAAGTTAGCGCAACAGTACGTTTAAATTATTGAATGTCCAAGAATTCAAATGTTTACTTATGCGTGAATGATAAAGCTAATTTCTTTTCTGGGCTAGCTACAGCAGTAGTTTTGCAACTATAAAAGGAAGCTTCGCGAAGAATTCAGGGCAGTTGTGTCAATTTTTGGTTGGGGAGTAGTCGGGTTTTGTTGGGTAGGTTTTTTGTCAAAGTTGGGCTCTCGAAATTTGGTTTTGCTAATATTGTATTTTGTCTTTGAGTGATGATCTAAAACAGTTTTTGTTCTATTCAAATTTGTTGTAACTCTTGCAAAGTAAAGTCACGTTATGGTTTTCTCATTTTCTAAGCAATCCTAGGGCTCTCTTTTATATTCGAATCTAGCGGTCGCTCTATATTCTCCAAGAGATTCTACATCTAGGCATCACACACCGAGCACGAACCGAGCAATCGTTTATTGAGAAGTATTCTTTTACTAGGCAAGTTACATGACTTTCCTACACTAATACAAAGAATTATAGAAGTCGCTCACGACTCGCATCCTGGGATAACACAGACGAAACAAAGGATCCGCCAAATCTACTGGTGACCTTCAATGAATCCAGATATTGAAATCTACGTAAACAACTGCTTTCCCTGCCAATTGAGCGATAAGGCTGTCATGACTCATCGATCACCTACAAAGCCAGTCCCGACTCCCGACATCTATTCTACCTTAGACGAAGCTAGCCCTAGAAATTTTGGGGTCCTTTTGAAATCGCTCCTACCAAGGGAAGATTCCTCCTGGTTCTCACAGACTACACAACGAAATGGGCAGAAGTAGCCAGCTGCGACAGTTAACGACGGATAAAGTCGTTGCCTTCTGCGACACATTTTTGGTCGTTTCGGATTGCCAAATGAATTGGCTTGAATGAGTTTACTGCACACTTCCAAGAGTTTCTAAAGCTCTGCGATATTCAACATTGCCGTATACAGCAAATGGACTGGTTGAACGACTCTGTCGCACTCTAAAGGAGAGACTACAAGCAGCAACAATTCAAGGCAAAGAGCTGTTTCAATCGCTTGAAGACATTTTGATAACCTTCCGCAGTGCCAATCACAGGTCCACCAATCGAACCCCAGCAGAAATGTTGCCAGGAAGATTCATTCGGCTAAAGCCAATTCCAAAAACACCTCAAGGTCAAGCAACAGAAAAGTATGCCAAAGACGCTAACAAGGACGCTAACCAAAAGGACAAGCAATTAAGGTGAATGATCTTGTTCTACACCAGCTTGATTAAATTACCTTTTCTAAAGTTAGATACATATTTTGGCATTATAAACCTGTAATTTTTCCTAAAATTTGTTCATAACGGAGACCGATTTTATAATATCTGAAAAAGGTTGGTAGTGAGCCGTTGGTGGAGGTATTTAATGGCGTAACTGATGTCTCTAGAAAACTTCTTCCAGTATGTAAAAAGTGCACCCATTCTAACATTCAGTGAAAACTCCAGAAAACCAATGTTAGATTCCAGGTGTCCATTATAAAAAATCTTAAGCTACATTTTGATCTAAAGATGGCTCTTAACTTCAAGTAAACAATTATATATTAATAATGCTTCAAAGTTGATGACTCCAAAAGGAATCATCAGCTCAAAAGTTGTAGTGGGTATTTTGCCAACATACAATAAAAAGTTAAACTCTTACTGGTTGGAAAATAATCCTGTATAATGGGTTTCGGTAGACTCCAAGAAAACCACATTCAAAAGCTAGACATTTTCAGAATTAGCAGACTGAAAATTAAAAGCTGGAAGAATTTTCAGAATTTACAGGCTGAAAACTTACTTTTTGGTTACCTTTTTCAGATCATTTGAGAAAAATACACTGGAACCGGTCCAGTTCCAAATTATGCCGGTTCCGGTTCCAAAAATCCTTCCGGTTCAAGTGGAACCAATCCGAGCGCATGCTTACAGGGTTGGAATTTGCATGCTAGTGCTTTTTCAGCCACGTCACCCCAGTTGGTATACCGGTTGGGGCCACTATATACTGTCTATCAGTTTAGGCCACTACTGTCTGTCAGTGGCTTTTAAATTTTGTTTCGGGTGGGGAGCTGTCAAAGAATAACTGCATCTACAATTATTGCCATTGCATTTAAAACCGAGCACGGCTCAGCTGCTGATAGGAGGGGCCATGTCTTCAGCTGTCCATCACACCCTTATTTGTACTGGGTACTCTTGCAAAGACTAACTACCCCAATAACAATTTACTCAGCAAATAAACAACCGAATACGTACAGGAATACAACCACTAGACCAATATTATGAGAATAAGTTTAGCTTAGTTAGTAACACAAAATGTTTCAAATGTTTCAAAAACAAAAAAAAAATGTTTCAAAACTATTCAAATGAGGAAAATATCATTTATCCCGAGTAATGTTCTAGAATAACATGCATGCAAGAATGAATAACATCAGGAAATTTTCATTTTCATTGCAAAACATGTCAATTACGCAATAGCTGGAATATCATCGTAAAGGGTTGGTGCCCTCAAGATAATGGCAAACGTTCCCCCAGCACAAGCCAAGGTAAAGCACCATAGAAAAACTCGATCTAAAACCATGGCTACAAATTTCCAGTCTTCTATTACCTAAAATCATTGAAACAATTAACATCTACTATGAGACGACGAGGGAAAAGAAGAGGTTAAGAGACAGGAGATGCCACGAACGGAAGATAAAACTGTTGCGCGTGGAAATTTTTGAAAAAGAAAAACTAGAAAACCTTTAATAAAACAAAACGACAGGAAAAACCACTACTTCGTCTTCTTACAGCATCATCGTCTTCGCCACTCTTTAGATGATCCGCAATATAGCAGACACTTTCAATGGCGGAATGAGTGGGCGAATCCTCTCGACGCCGATTCTCGTTTTCATCGTGCCACAACTGAGGGACGGCATCGGCATTGTTGTGGCTCAGAGCCGCCGTGGAACCGGTTGTCCCGTTGATACGATGAAAAGGGTCCCGAAACTGCACAGTGGCAGTGCTACCATTGCCGTCCATACGAACTCCTTTCATCATGGTATAGCTGGCACCTGAAACACTGATTTAGCAAAATAGAAAACGACAAATGTTTAAATTTCACAGGAAAATTGTAGATGGATAAACCATACCTCTATTTTTTAATTTGATTCTGTCCAAATGACCTATAGGCAAAATATTTGCACAGTTTAATATTGTTTTATATATTTTCTGTTTAATTAATACAATGAAACTAATTTTGGTCTTCCAAAATATTTTACTGCATTTAGAAGGAGTGTAATTTTCTAGGTTTTTTGCAGACTGAAGAAATTTTTCTTCAACAACAACTAAACCATGAATTCAGTGATTAGATAAATAAATGTAGCCAACAATATTATATATATATATTATATATATATTATATATATATATATATATATATATATATATATATATATATATATATATATATATATATATATATATATATGCACCAGATTCATCAATAGGCTTCTTTTTCGCTGTCGGTCTCTGCATATAAAGAACTTTTGGTAGAAAGTCCAGAAATACAGTCTTAATCCATCCCGGCATTGTGTGAGTCGTTGGGGCCCGATAGTGGACATTAAGAGTCATTACAGTCACCACAACCGACAACGTGACCAGCACCATGGTAAATAACAGGTATTTTCCAATCAGGGGAATAACCAGACTGGTACTTGGGATAATCTCGACCAGTAACAAGAAAAATACAGTCAACGAAATTAAGATGGAAATACAAAGGGATATCTTTTCTCCACTATCGGAGGGCAGATAAAAGACCAAGGCAGTCAGAAACGAGATTCCAACGGAGGGGAAAATTAGATTTACTGTGTAAAAGAGAGTTTTTCGCCTCAAATTGATGTCATAGGTAATGTCAATAAAAGGGGCCACACAGCACAAGTATTTCTTGCAGTGACGGGTTCCGGGTACACTTAAAATATCCCATTCCACGCTGGCGTAATATTCTGTCAGGTCTATGCCTAAAACCAAAATTTTTTACATTTGTTGTTGAAAATGTGTCAAATTTATACGTATGTAAGCAAACGGACTAGTATTTCAAACAGGGCTTACACAGTTGGCCATCATACAAAGAGTACATAATACCAAGAGTACATAATACATAAGAGTATGACAAGCGTCATACGCTATCTATTATGAGCTCGCTACATCCTCTGCATGCTATCGGCTGACCCCCCCATAAATCAGACCCCCCTTGACCCTGCCCCTATACATGTACGGGGTCGGGGTCTATGTTAGTATACTTACATGTTAAACTTAAACTTGACGGGGCCCCAACTTGTGTATGGGGTTTAAGCTTGTATGATTTACACATCTATGTACAAAATATACAAGCTCGAGCCCGATCCCCCGTTTGGACCCCGTACATGTATGGGGGCGGGGTGAGGGGGTCTGATTTATGGGGGGGTCAGCCGATAGCGCGCATCGGATGTAGCGAGGTCATAATACATAGAGTATACCAGCTGTTATGCTCTTGTGTATTATGTACTCTTGATAATACATATTCCCCTACAGAAATAGCCTTTTAATGCTATTTGCTACTGAAATGGTCAGATTATTTTGTTATGCATTATTCTCAGCCTATTGACTATTGAAAGTTCTATTCAACAGGAACATGCTCGTTTCGTCACGATTACAGAGAGTGTGACATTCTGAGCTCACTCTTAAGATTAACCTTTATCCACAATCCACTGATATTCGTCTTCGCCTTCAGGATTTGTGGATTTGGATCTGGGCACCAGTTCTTTGCGTTCCAATGCCTCATCTTGATGTTTAAGATCCACTTCCAGACCTCCATAGGTCCAGCTTCCAAATTTCATTTCACAGCTTTGAACGTCAAAAGGAAACCTTAATAAAATGTTACAGTTGATGAAACAGTCATGGATTAGTAATTGAACATAGGAAGAGGCAGTTGTAGGTGGATTTCGCTGGTGTCAAATATTTTCAGAGATTAAGTGAAACAACACTTGAGCAGTTTTAGTAACATTGAAACTAGAAGCCTGCATTACGGTCGGCGGGCCCGGTCCGGCCTGGTTGCTCTGAAAGTGCTCTGGTTGCTCGCTTACATTCTGATCTGAAAGTAGATTCTTTTACCCCTTCATGCCTGAACTTTCTCAGGACTAATGGTTGAAAATGACGAATATTACAATTTTGACTGCCAGCTTCTCAATGAGAGCACATACAGAGATGACATTGCACCCAATCCATAGGGATTTAATTGCGCTACATTTCGAATGCAAGCACTGAAGAGTCCCCGATAAATTCAGAAAAATTCAAAACCGTCAAAGTCAGGCGAAGTATGAATTTTTGTTAACATTTGTAATGAACTGACTGACCTGAAAACTTCTTCTACTTCTCTTTGTATTGATTTGATATGATTTGGTAATTTGATTTGATTTGTCAATATACCAGAGTTGCCAAACTCTTTGGGTGGATTTAGATTAATTTGATTTAGCGTAAAAATTATACTGGTTACGCTTGTTCAGCTTAGGACTGAGCCATTCTCCAGGTTATTAATACCAAGAGTACATAATGTAAGAGTGTGCCACCAGGCACACTCTATGTTATCAGAGCAAAAACTATGCTCTGCTCGCTAACGGCCCACCCCCCGCAAGTCAGACCCATCACTTCAAAGAACTTTGTGCGTATGTTTGCGTTCTAAAGCTCGAAGCAGGCATAAAATTCGCGAACGCACTGCTTGTGTTTTCGAGCTTAAGCACACAAACATAGAGCGAGTGAGCGTACCCCCGTGTCGACTAGGTACTGATTTGCGGGGGGGATCACTAGGGTCTGATTTGCGGGGGGGGTGGGCCCTTAGCGTGCAGAGCATAGTTTTTGCTCTGATAACATAGAGCTTGCCTAGTGGCATACTCTTATTATTATGTACTCTTGTTAATACCTTGCTAATTCTATTACAACTCAACACTACTCAACTCAACTAACTGGCGTCCTATATGCTTATGTGCGTGTAATGTTGTGCCCTCTTTTTATCTGTCCTTTACAGTACCTTAGTGTAAGTATTGTTTAAAGTTAGTTAAAAAGTTTATCTGGATGCATAATCTGATCCTCTGGTTTAAAAAGTTTTGTTCTTTCATTACTATATATACCGATGTGGCCTGATTTGATATACATGTTGAAAACTCCTGTTGCGTGTCATTAAACAACTCTTTTGTGCTGCATTCTGGGATCCTCCCACGTGCTGGAACCCTTACATTTTTGGCGCTGCGAGTTAACACGATCCGCGCTTCTTTTGCCAGATATGGTGGCTTTTCTTCAAACATAGCATTTCCTGCTGCCGTACTGGAGTGGCATTGGAAAAGACCGTGACAACCCGTCGGCATTACCGTGTGATTCTCCTGTGTAAAGTTTTGGCCCCAAGGACTAGATAATGGGCGACCAAAGACCTTAACTGGGGTGCTGTGCGCTTGAGGCTGGATACGCAACCTGGACTGGAGATAGTTCCAGGCCAACTTCGACAAGCTTCGCCAATTAGAACACACCAAGGAATCCGTGAAACTTAGACTCAACCCCACTAAATTACCCCAAATCTAGACCCTAAAGTCCCTACTTACCGAAACTAGACAACTACGACTTAGCTAGAATACAATAGGCCAAGTGGCCGTATATTAAATTTTACTGGGATATAAAAAAGGGGGGGGGGTTTCCAAATAATTGAAACCAAGAGACACTTACAGATTACTGGATCAGAAATAGGCAGGAATTGGAAACATAGATGGCATAATAATAAGATATAAGAATAATGAATATACAGATAAATGTCCCCGTTAGACCAGGGTTATCCAGAGTCTCCCTCAATCCTACGCCGGATTGACCAGGCAGTTTACTCCTCTAACCCGAGTTTCAACTGCAAGAGACTCCGCCCAAGAATGGAAATATACGTAGAACTGAATTTTTGGAATCGCATAAGAAAACGAAAACACCAACCGACCAGCGCCAAAAAACACCAAGACTGACTGGGCTTTTTGAAATAACGAGAGAATACACAATCACGCGATCACACGTGGCTTGCCCAGCCAATCAAATTTTGACAGAGCTTTGAAACCGAATTGTGGGCGTTGCTGTGGATATGCATGATCTATCTTTACAAAAAACACTGACAATTGTTACACATTGACAATTTCAAAGACAATTTATGCACTAACGGGGGACTTTCAACAAAAAACGAGATACTTAAACTAGGGTTCCGCGAGGGAACTGGCGGAAAACCTAAAAATTTTGAACCGGAAAGAAATTTTTGCAGAAACGAGAAACAAGGGCACGGCCATACTTAAGTAGAAAAACAAATAAGAAAATAGAAAAATACTAAATAGAAATAAGTAGGCGAAACGATTAGTAGAAATGTCAGTAAAAAGAAAAATTTGCGAGGCAATACAGGTATGGAACCATCCCCGGATCCAACTACAAGGCGCCTGGACTATGGTCAACCACGGGTGGAGCGCCGGAGGACCGTCGGCTATGCAGTCAGCTGGAATTAGAGCGAAAAATTTTATAAATTGAAAGGACCGGATAGGGTGCCATTGCGCGGCATAGCGAGATCACCCTGAGACAGGGGAGCGCTCGTTTCACGACATCGAATCACCTCGATTGTGGGCGCAGACTCGCGAAGAGACTGCGATGCCGGTACAGTGCCCATGGCTACACAACTATAAGATGGTAGGGAGGCATATGCCGCCGACCCCTCCAGTTTTGTAAGTGTAATTTTAGGGGCAGGGTTCGTTGGGACAACTACCATTTGCGCCCGCAAAAGTAGAATTTTAAATTAAGGTGTGGTGACCGTACTAGGGACCGTTTTTGTCCATCCCCGGACGCCTCACTGAACTAGTAGCAAGAAAGTTTGAACAACTGGAAAGTTTTGGTAAGCTTTTAGGTTAGACTTTTGGTTACTTTTTTAAGAAATGTTTGTGCAAATACACAAGATACAAGACATAGTACAAGGTACATACTATATACATAAGACACAAAAAATCACCCGCATATATTATGGCTAGGTTTTTTGAGAAGGACTTGGTTAGGAAGAATTTACTCTATTTTAAAAGGTTAGATAAGAGTTAAATCTATTTAAAACGTTAGAATTAAAATAAGGAATCTAAGGTTTAGATAAGAATGCGTAGAAAGGTAAAATTTTAGTAGTTAAAGAGATCGTTAACTTGCTAAGCTAGTTAACTTGCTAGTTAACTAGGTCTAAGAGCTGCTGGCACACTTATACAACATTTGTGCAACATTCACACCGACTTACTGTATTCCTAATATCTAGGTGACTGTTAACCAGATCAACCCTTATCCTGCCTAATATCTTAACATTAATCAAACCAGGCAAACCTCAAGACCTTTATCGCAAAAAGGAGTTTACATGAGTTGCCGCATTTATGCACTCACTCTCACAACTGCACACAAGTTACACACACAACAGTTGTTCCTCATTTTCATTCTGGCAATTCTCACAACCTTCGTCGAACAGAAGGAGTTTACGTGAGCTGCCTCACGCATACAAACACGCAAAACAGGCATCCACGCACACACTTTCACGCACTCCGTCTTAGCTAATACATTCTAATTCCTAAAACAAAACATAATTATTAAACACTGTAACAAATACTAATTACAACAACGTTTTCTAATCCTAACTACACATTTTCTTCTTGTCTCTATTATAAATGTCTAGGTACTGTCCCTAACTACTTGTTTCATGCACATTTTGTAATTTTTTGTTGATGTTGGTGTTTTGTGAATTTAAACATTGGGAAATTTGAAATTTGATAGCTCGAATTTTGGAAAACCTCGTATTTTGGAAAACCTCGTATTTTCTTTGCTCGGACGAAAGTCTCATTGAAACTTTACGAAAGCCGGAGTGAATAATAATTGCTAAATAATTATTATTAAACAGAACTACTACAACATATTTAAAGTAACGATTGGAGGAAGCCGGCCATTCTCCCGCAAAGCTCTTAATTAACAATTAATGAAACAGTGATAACTAATGTTTTTAAGATTGATTTAAAACAGCCTATGCCATTTTTAACACCTAATAATTTCGAAGCTGACCTAACGCTAACATAAAACATGATACTGGATTACTAATTTTGGGCTGAATTGAACCTTAATTTGAACATTATGGTCGGCAACTCCTAGTTGCCGGCTGTAGGGAATTGATTCTGCTAATTAACTTAATAAATTTAGTGTCGTAGCAAAGGGACCCCCATTATCAAACTCCGGGGTTGGGTCCCCAATCAGAATCCCTCTAATTCTACATATACCCCAAAAATTTATAGTCTCGAGGACCCTGATGAAAAATGGCTGAAAAGCCGTGGCATGGTTGCATAAAAAGTAAAATAAAATAAAGCCAATGGGGATGGACCCACCAAACTCCAATAATAAAAGAGTTCCCGCTAAAAAACTCAGAAAAGTAAAAGGGTCAAATCTCCGGACTTTCATCAAACAGAGGGGGTTTATATGAGCTGTCCGTAAAAAAGAAAAATACTGGCCCGTAGGCAAAAGGTCATGTAAAATAAAAAATACGTCCACTCGGCCGCATAATAAAAAAAGGGGCCCGAAAGCCAAAAATTACAAATATGAAAATAGTAGGCCCGAAGACCGTTTCCGCTGCTTTGCTGGTTCATTTCTGCTGAATCGGTGCTGGATATAGAAGATCCAATGGCTCGGCGCTGGTGAGTGTTCGAGCTAAAAAGTTTCAAATAATCTTCTCTGGTCAGTGTGGGCCAGAGAAGTTCCCTGTAAGTCCTAACCGGGGAAGCATGTTTGTTTACCCCCGCTGCAAGGTAACAGCACACTGGGCAAACACGGTATACAAAAAGAGGGGGAAGCCGACCTCTCTTGTCGGACTCTTAGCGAACATTGAGTGAGTCTCAAAATTTTGGGACTGGGTTGACAGCTCTCTGACAGCCCAGTGACAGCACGACTACTGCGGCAAAGCTTTGACTTTACGGCAAAGCTTCTAGAAAGTTCTAGAACTTTCAAGAAGCTTGCCACCTTTAACATTAGAAGATCCAGACTCCTTTTGGTCAGTCAGGGGAAGATTAACGATTATGGCGAAATATAGCCCCTCCTAACCACTTTTCTGATTAATCTCGGGGTCGGAAGCTTTCTTAAATTTTATAAAATTTTGGTTAACATGTATTTGTAACCAAAGGGAGAAGTTTCGGACCCAAATTTCGACTTTTCCCGATTCGAGTGAAATTTAGCTCAAAAATTAGGCCGATCCCGGGCTAATGTGGAAAAATATTCGTAAGTGCCAATTTTGGGCACAATTTATACGTCTCTTTCTAATTTCTTAATTTGCTTTGGCTTCTCCTGTCTTGGGCCCCTACTTTGAAAATTCAGATAAACAATTGGAGCAAACAAGAGAAGCTAACACAGCAACCTTAGAAGCAATCTCCCTATTGTTGGAAGTAGAGACAGAGCTATATGTAGGTGTAAATCGGTTATATATATTTTCATCATCCCATATTGAAGTATTACTTAACCTTATAATATTATAATTTGTACCTGAAATACTTAAAGGACGCTAATTAAGTCAAATCAAAGATGAAAAGAAAAGAATTGTTGTCAGTGCAAAGCTACAGCAAGTTTTAAGGGAGGGGAGATACTTTATGTATGCTTAAGCAATTTTACCATATGGAACGAACAGCAAAACAGTAGAAACGATGCGATTATAATAAAGTAACGAAAACCAAAAATAAGAAATAGGAAGCGGGAGAAATAAATATACAAGTATAACAAAAGTAACTAATGATTGGTGCAGGTGACTGGTATTGTTTTTGAGTATGAGGGATTTCACAATTAGTAAATCCAAAATCAAGATTCAGTACTCACAAATTTAAAGAAGTAATGAATCTTTCGGCCCCAAACTTTGTATCCTCAATTGACCGAGGAAGTAGAGATCAATTGCCTAAAAATGTGCATAGAAATTCCGACGTAATTTTGCTAATAAAAGTTACTTCTTAATATTCTACGTATGTCGGTACCCATTTCAACTAGTTTACATTCACTTTGAATTATTTTGGAGGAGGCCAAGCCCCCTCCGAACCTATCTATGTACACAAAGATGTGTTCTAAGTTCTTTCTCTTGGAGAGGCAATTCTCCTCTGGCCGTTTATCAGGCTTAGAGTTAACGTGAGGACAAGCCTTACGTGAAAAGGAGGAATGGGCGCAGCATTCCCACTACTACGCAGTTTGGGAAGCAGACACCTTCCCAGACAATGGGGAAATGGGAAGATTCTTAAAGTTCTTTAAGAATTTCTAGAACTTAAAAGGCAAAGGTGAAAGAAAGCCAAAATTAGGATACACCTTTTAAAGAAGCGGGATAACGAAATGAGAAGCAACCTTACTGAAACAGTTTTGTTAATAACTCCTTCGTTTTTGGGAGTTAAGAAACGGGGGTTGTATTTCAGGATCTGAAAGAACTGCCTTTAGAATGAGCCTAAATTATATCTTTGATAAATATTAATAAAATTAATTAATTAAAGCCTAACTAAACACTATTTGAGCCTTATAAATACTAACTAGTAACATAATAATTTTATGTTATATAAACGCCTACGTAACTATTTTAAGCCTAAGTATGTGATAATCTTCCAATGTGCGACATTTTACTGCCTTGAAACTATAGTTTGGAGAATGTCTAAGAACGTAAAATTAGATTTATGTACTTCTTTTTTGAAATTAAGATCTTGTAATGCATTTAGAATAGTTTGTCCAAACACGCAAATGACCATCAGAGGTGAAAAGGTCCCATCCCGGAACAATTCCAAGTCTGAGAAGAGTACCCACTCTTCAATTCAAACTCCTGCAACTTCATCCTAATTGTTTAGTCCTTTGGTTTCTTTATTAACCTTGTATTCGCGTACCCTTATTCTTAGTAATCAGATGTTAAACGAGCCTATTTCCTGTATTAATTAAACTTTTAGGGTCCTGATTAGAATAATAATAATTAAACTTGGTCTGGTAACTCTGATATTTCCCATAAAATACGAAATATCTGTACAATTATCAACCTGGACATTATATTAGAGCAAACTGATTGAATTCTAGAAAACATGGAATCATAGACTAGTCCAACTTCTACACGGTCTTTCACACAAATAATTAAATAACCAATTTTTACCAATTTTTGACCTTTAGTAAAAGTAGTTTCATTACACATTCATTGCACAAAAATTAATTCATTTGTGGATGCAAGAGCTGACTCTTTCTGAGCCGGAATAAATTGTACGCCAGTTTAATCCGCATAACCTCCTCCTCTAGCGCCTGGCGGAACAGTTTTCCCCCCTGACAAATTACAGCCAGTGCTGGATTCGTTTGAATGGAGTGCTAGAACAAGGCTCGAAAATTTCAGAATTTTTTCTTGTCGCCATATCGTAAAGTTGTAGAAACTCCATAATTTTCGTTGGTTTTTCGCTTAAAATGGGGTCGACGTGCTGAAGAAAAAAGGAGCAAATGCCTAGACTGCCAAACGTAACTGGCCACTGCCCCTGGACAATACATGTCGAAAATCGCTACTTCAGCTACTTCGGCCTATATGGCCCATCCGGCATTAAAGGGTTAAGGAGGTCTTCGGGAAGCAAATAATATGAGAATCTCAAGAGCAAATGTGTACCGTGTGCCAAAGTGTCAAGGTTTCCAACGCAAGTTAAGCGTATTTCTGAGGGTAGTGAAACTTCAAGATTTTTGTCTTAGACGGGGCCCGTAATTTCCGATCATTCGTCTTTATATGCCAATCCATATCTGCACGAGGATTAAAAACTAAAGTCTGACCAAAAAATGTAGAAAGCTGAAAGACCGCTTAGGCGTCAACTTTGACCGGATATATGTGATATTTCAAAATTTTAAAGTAGATATTTTCGAAAAAAACAACTTTTTGGCTCAAAATATTTCGGCAAGTGCGTAAAAAGAGCAAAGTTAAAATCATAGTTTTGTGACTGTGGATAAAGATCCAAATACTCAGGATAAAAGTCTGATTTTAACTATAGCTTTCCAAGAAGTGCTCAATACTCATAACAAAGTGACAGATAAAAACTCATAAAAAACCCTTTCAAAATTCTAGTTTTTAACAATCTTCCCGGGCGGCAATAGCTAAAATTTAAATTCTTTTCTTCAGAAAATTTCGCTTTTTTAGCCTTTTTTATATTTTCCTGATCTTCCATTTCTAGCGGCACCAAATCCTTGACTCCTCTGCGAGAGCAGGAACTGCTGGGAAACTGTAGGCGAACAAAGCGCACTTCGTTATCTGCTGACGGTAGAAACTATATTACCCTTGCCATGATCCAGGTATTTCTAGGTGTAGGGCCTTTCACCAGGTAAACTTGGTTAAGCGTAGGCTTCCAGGGTTTTTCGCTTCTTTTTTTCTGAACTAGATAGTCTGAGCTTCCCGTAGCTCTTGAAGGTACAATGTTTTCCATTGCGACCAGAAGCTGCTCAGCTTCTCCTGATTAATATTGTAGTAGTCAATTAGGGCTCCTTCAGATCCCGGCGTTTCATTGGGTTCGCTACTGCTTTCAGAGCCTGGCAGCAGTCCATACCTAATCGTTAGGCGAGTAGCTGGAGCAATAAAACTCGCCGGTATTAAGACTTTGCCATCTTTGAAATCTGGAGATGCCTTCAACAGGGCGCGGGAGATCAAAGTTTCTTCGGTTTCACAGACCAACGTACGAAGTCAATCTTTGGAAATCCTAGAGCGCCATAAACCTCTTGACCAATCCGATTAGCCTTTCATAGAATCCTCCACACCAGAGAGATCCCTCAGGCAAGAACTTCCAGGCGATCACCTTATCAGCGACGTAGCTCTCTAGGTCTTTAAGTGCATTGCCCTTCCTCCAAATGTTGCTTAGGATACTGGCGGATTTCTTGAACTGTGTTGCATTGTCCGACCAAAACCATTTAGGGCATCCGCAGTGTGCAACAAAACGTTTTATGGCATTGATAGCTGATTTCGCTGTGCAATCCGCAACCAATTCTAGATGAACAGCGCGGGTGGACAGACAGGTAAATATACAAATCTACCGTTTCTCAAAGCATTGGCCACGAAAACTCTTGATGTATAGGGGGCCCAGATAGTCAATCCCTGTATAGGTGAACGCAGGTGATATTCTGAGCCTTTCCTTAGGCAGAGGGGCCATCTTCGTAGGCTTTAATGTACCACCCTCCGTTCTTTAACATAGCATGATCTAATTGCTTTCTTTACCTGACAAAGTCTTTGGGGAATCTAATACTGCTTTCTATCTAACTTCTGCCAAAGTCGCTCTGGCGCCAAAATGGTGGACTCTGTCATGAGCAGCCATAATCACCAGATTGGTGAAAGGAGAATTTCTTGGGATGAGGACAGAAAATTTGGCGTCGTCATCTATCATGGCGTTTGCGATTTTTCCACTACATCTTAGAATGCCGTCAGTAAGTGCCAAATCTAGCTGCCTTGTAAATTGGGTCGGCCTTCCACTGGATAGCGAAGCCTTATCTTCCTCAAATTCCGCTTGAATAGCGATTATCCACAATCTTCTGGCTTTCTGCAGTTCTGGTGGAGTGATATCTCTGGATGAGGGAACTGGTTGCAGTTTGCACCACTCAACAAACCGCAAACAGTAACCCGTTACCCGTAGCAACTTTCCCAAGCTCAAAATTTTTTCTATATCAATATTGAACGGGTACCGGATTTTCGGGTTGATCTGAGCTGACAATACAGTGGCGGGAACTTCTGCAAATGGAAGAACTACTGTAGTATCGGGTACACAGTGAACCAGTTGGGGCCATTGTGAATTTTGTGAGTTCAGCCAAGAGGGGCCTTTGAACCACAATGCTTCACTGTGTAGGTGTGAGGAAATGTCTTTATCGCGAATTCCTGTAGTTGTTAAATCCGCTGGGTTTTGTTTGGAGGGCACGTGCCCAAATTGAATACCACTTGCTGTTCTAACCTCATTGACCCTTCTTACCACGTACGGTTCCAGGTCCTTGCTTGAGCAAATCCACTGTAAGGATATCTGTGAATCAGTGAACAGAAACTTTGACTTGGGCAAGACTGGTAATGCCTTCTCTATGAACTGAAGCAGACGTGTTCCGATTCCAAGAGTTCCAGGCGTAGTAAGGTCATTCTTGGCTTCAGCGGTGCCATTCTGGCTTTAGCGAAGAGTAGGTTACTGTCTTTACGAGGATAAGTCTGACACAAATAGACAGTTGCAGCATAGGCCACCTGACTAATGCATCTGTGAAGTACACAAGATCGAATTGGTGTGGCTGGCAGAAATTGAATCTTCGTGGCAGCTGAATCAATGAGGCACTTCAAATTGCCGATGCGATGTCGGACCAAACTTTACAGTGCTCCTGTGTAACTGGGGTATCCCAGCCGACCTTGTCCTTCCATAGCGTTTGTAACAGAATCTTTCCTTTTATGGACACTAGGCAAAGCAGCCCGAGAGGATCAAAAAGCTTTGCTATATACTTCAAAATTTCCCTTTTAGTTGCAGGGCCTTCAAATTCGGGAACTTCTTTGGCTGATATGGCATCATGATAGGTGTCCCAGGTGATGCCGAGGACCTTAACCTTGATATCTGTAACCTTGTCCTTATCGGGCGACATGGAAATGAACTGACGGTCGTTGGAGGTGAATTCGCGCAGATTCATCCCTGCTTTTGCGAATAGTGCCTTAGCTTGTTGATAAGACGAATGTGCTTCTGATGTGGTGTCGGCAATAAGAAAAATGTTGTCCATATAGATATTGGCTCGAATCCGATCAGACAGTGGACTTGGGTTCAGATCCAGATGGTGATTTATGGTATCTCCCAGTAGATACGGAGAAGCTACTACTCCAAAGGGAATACGAGTGAAACGAAATTCCTCTGTGTTGTTCCGGTTCCAAGGATTTAGCAAATCATTGATCCAAAGGAATCTGACGCTATCCCTATCGATACTCTGCAACCCCACTTGCAGAAAAGCTTTTTCTATGTCCGAGGTGATAGCAATTCTTGATAGACGAAACCGTAGTAGTAACCCCACAAGATCACATAAATAGTTGATTCCGGTGTGGATCAAATCATTCAGAGACAAGCCATTTCCGTTTGTTTTAGAGCTAGCATCGTAAACAATACGAACTTTGGTTGTTCTTCGATCTTCTTTGATGACTGGAAGGTGAGCAATATAATGAACAATCGGAACGTCTGGCTTTGTAGGTACCTTCTCTATCACCCTGCTGACCATTTGATTCTGGATGATTGTTACTATAGTTCATCTAGCGACCACCTAAGCTATGATTATTATTGACTGACTTCTCGCGAACTTTCCACCTACGACCCTCCATTTTTTGGTGCATCGGCCGGGAACGAACCCGGGCCTCCCGCGTGGCAAGCGGCTACTAGAGCTGGCACGGCCTGATTTGGATGACCAGTCTGCAGATAAGGAGTTGATTTTACTGCTGCAGAATCAATCTCTGCCGTATATTCGTAAGATTTTGATAAAACAGAGCCCTGAAAATTTAGGGAAAGCTCTTGAACTGGCTAGGAAAGAGGAGTACTCTCGCAAATTGTTTCCTAATCCTGAACAGTCTTCTGAGGTATCACTGCTTAGGCAGGAGTTGAAAACCGTGCAAGAGCAAAATGGTAAGATTATGTCCGTCTAAGAAAAGTTTCAAAAGCAGGAAGCGGTTGCAGCGGTGACTGCGCCAACAAACGCCGAGACTGTGCACGTCTTGCAAACTTGTAGCATACTGGAGAACCAGGTGCAGAGTCTTGGTCGTCAGGTGCAACACTTATCCGAACAGTTGGCAGCTCTCACTGCTACGGAGACGAGCGTAAAGCAGGTGGACCGCAGTAGTAGCGGTCAAAATTGCTATCACTGCGGTGGTAGTGGTCATTGGGCGGCGCATTGTCCAAACTATCGCACCAGCTCTAATTGTGCGGTAGGTGGTTCCACGTATATGCGGGACCGTCTAGGTACTTCTGGTGCCAGAGGCACGTCTCGAGGCCGCGTTAGAGGCCGTCGGGGAAACTAGCTTGCCCTGCGCCTGCCCGGGATGGAGTTGGGTTTAGCCCTTGTGATTCGTTTGTACAGAATTAGAATTTTTCATTCTCTGTTCCTAATGTTAGTGTAGATAGTTTTGACAGTAGTTTGGTGTTAGAATCTGAGATTGTTCATAATTTTAAGCCTCAGCACATGGCTTCTTGTTCGTCGTTTTCTGCCGCATCCTATCCTGTTTTTGTTAACACGTATGTAAATGGTATTTTCTGTAAAGCTTTGGTAGACACGGGTTCCGGCCCTAGTATAATTAGTAGGTCTTTTTGGGAAAAAGTTTCAAGGCTACCTCTGACCCCCTGTAGCAGCACGCCCCAGAGTGTGACAGGCAGTCCGCTTAAAGTATTAGGTTCTTGCAAATCCCGCGTGGCACTTTCAGGCGAGAAATTTGAGGTTGTTTTCTTAGTTGTTGAAAATACGACCATAGACTGTATTCTGGGAGCGTCATTTCTGGGGAAACACAAGGTAATTGTCAATTTCGAAGAGGGAACTCTTACCAAAAATACTAAGTTGCTAGCTAGGTTCGATGGCAGTATCAAACTTCCGAATTCTAAAATCCGCAGTTCCTCTCGTATTGGTAACGAAACCAGTCAAGTTGTACTTTCTAATGACCTTGTGCTACCCCCTTTTTCTGAAACTTTGGCCGCCGGTGTAATTACTCGGCGAGTAACCGGAGTTTCCAATAGTCTGCTTGTGGAACCTATTGTTCCAAATTTCTCTGATTCCAAGCAGCAATTCTTGCTGGGCAGATGTGTCGTCTCTCGGAACAGGCACATTCCTTTGCGCTTAGCGAACCCCACAAACGCAGAACTATTTCTGCACCGTGGACTGACAGTCGGCACAGCGTCTGCTCATTTGGGAGTTAGCGCGGTTAAAGCGGATATTCTTTCCTGCAACGCAGTGAACTCTGCCTCAACGACTAATAATGACCCGGTTTCAGCCCCGTCGAACCCAATGATACCTTTAGGAGTAAATTTAAGTAATGCCAAGGCTCAATTGTCGCCGCAGGAATACGATCAGCTGGTTCAACTCCTTACGGAGTATTCTGATAGGTTTTCAACGGGAGATCATGACATGGGTTTGACCAATGTCATAAAGCATCGTATCGAGACCACATCGGCTCAACCGATAAAGCAGCAACACTACCGCGAGCCCGAATCTAGGAAGAAGGTAATTGAGGAAAATATTCAGAGCATGCTAGAACGCGCTATCATTAGTCCGAGTACTAGCCCATGGGCTTCTCCCATAGTTATTGTAAAGAAGAAGGATGGTAGTGGCAGGTTTTGCATAGAAATCCGTCGTCTTAATGCTGTCACGGTAAAAGACTCTCATCCTATACCTCGGATCGATGAATCGCTGGATACTTTAGGGTCCGCTAAGTATTTCACCAGCTTAGATCTACGCTCAGGCTATTGGCAAATACCCATGGCGGAGAAGGACAAGGAGAAAACAGCCTTTGTCTGCCAGAACGGTCTCTACCAGTTCAACGTCATGCCGTTTGGGCTGTGTAATGCGGCAGCGACGTTCCAACGGATGATGCAGTTTGTTCTTAGTGGGTTGACTAGCAAAATCTGTTTAGTCTATATTGATGACATCATTAACTTTTCGGAAACATTTGAGGAACATTTGGTTAGGCTTCGCGAGGTCCTAGAGCGGTTGAGGTCGGCAAACCTCAAGCTCAAGGGAAAGAAATGCTCATTCTGTCCACACCTGGGCAATGGGGGGGGGGTGGACGGGGGGTGGCCACCCCAGGTCCCACATACGCACCGAAATGATACCTATATGATTTCTTGGAAGAATTGACGCACCAAAATGATACCTACATGATTTTTTGAAGATTTGGACGCGAAGCAAAATTTAACTTATTTACCCATCTGTTGCCACAAATTAGTTTCTTCAATCTCCACACAGTTTTGACTTGTGTACAAACCAAATTTGTTAGCATGCAAGCGCGCAACTGATTTGACCTATCTGCGCACCGAATTTGGCTTACCGACGCACCGGATTCGTCCTCTGCCGCACCGAATTTGGCTTATCGACGCACCGGATTCGGCCTCTGACGCACCGAAATGGCCTTACCGACGCACCGGATTCATCCTCTGACGCACCGAATTTGGTTTACCGACGCACCGGATTCGTCCTCTGACGCAGCGAATTTGGCTTACCGACGCACCAGATTCGGCCTGTGACGCACCGAACGCAAGTAAAAATTGCTCTGACGCAAGCCTGACACAGTTAGATTTAAGCTTCAACCTCAACGAGAAGAGACATTGTGCAAAAGTTGCTGGAAAAATTGTTTCAAACCTGATATTTTAAAAAATTTTCTACTGGGAGCTACGCCTCCAGATACCGCCTGTCTGTATTCTTACTCATTGTTGACTGCTACGACAGCTGACAAGCTAATATTTTATTAGAGTAAAGGCAGATATAGCAGAAGCCTGCTAGTCTTGCAGATTTAGCCATTAAAAAATTGACAATACATACCATATTCGCTATATATAAGCGAATATAATAGGCGCTATAAGCAAATAGGCGAACATACGATATTCCAAAAATTGGCCATACTTTACATACCTCATTAATTGGTCGCGGAAATGCTCTAAATTAATTCCTGGGAGGAGTCTTAACTGCAAAAATTCTTCAACTTCTGGGGAGCTCCGCCCCCCAGACCCCCCGTAGTTACTTTCATGCATTCTATGCTTAGTTTCCATAAGATTACTGGTTATTTTTACTGGGGGGGGGCGGGTACCCCCCGAAATTGACCTTCCCTCCCCGTAATCGCCCCCCCCCCGGGATTTTTTGAGGTCCCAAATTTTTGTCAAAACAGGCAGTTTCAAAAATTTTCCGGCTTCCCCAGAGATTTTTTTCGTTAAAATGGCTAATTTTTGCTTAAATCCTGGTATTTTTGGGAACTTTTAATGCCTCTACGTGCAAAATACGCCAAAAAATACTCATTTTTACAAAAATCTTTCTCTCGAAGTTTCTTCCCCCGTGTAGTGTTTGAGGCCGACCGGGGTTTGACCGGCCGGCCGCCGGCCGGAGAGTCGAAAGGCCGGCCCGGCCGTACCATTCGGCCGGCCGGCCGGCGGAAGGTGAGCCCGTAGGCCGGCCGGCTACTGGCCTGGAGCAGTTTACATTGTAGCTATAATGACTACTAAGATATTGTTTTTCGGATGTTATATTAGAAAAATGTAGTTGGAAGTGTGCACTGATTACACGAACCAGACAAAAACCAAATTTGGAGTTCATTTTAAACATAGTTGCTCTAAACTTTCTGACTGTTGATTTGCATCCCAGCCGGCGGCCGGCCGGCGTCACCGGCCGCCAGCCGGCCGGGCGGCCGGTAGCCGGCCGCTGGCCAGCGAGCGAAAGTCGTCGGCCGGCGGCCGGCCTCAAACACTACCCCCTGGAAGCTCCCCCCCCCGAAAAAATGCCTAAAAGATACCCCGACATTAGGTTAAATAATTGAATGACCACAGCGTACTGTAAGTAGACAATCGACTGTCCACAGTGTTATTTTTCTTTTCAAATAAAGGCTTGTGGTCTCAAATTACGCACCAAAACATACAGTACCCATTTTGAGGAAAACGCACCGGATTTCCACCCCCCGTCCGAGGAAAAGTCTGCCCAGGTATGATTCTGTCAGTTACAGGTAGTGTACCTAGGACATCTAGTGAGTGCCAAAGGCGTCCAGCCCGATCCCGCCAAGACCGAAGCTATCTGTAAGTTGACCGCTCCGAGGAGTACTAAGGAAGCGCGAAGTTTTCTTGGTCTAGCTTCCTACTATCGTGTCACTGAACCCATCTCCAGGCTTCTGAGAAAGAACGTCCCGTTCAGGTGGAGTACTGATTGTCAGAAAGCGTTCGAAACAGTAAAGAGGGTGCTGACCAGCGAGCCCTTGTTACGCAGGCCGGACTTTTCGCAGCCATTTATTGTATATTCAGATGCTTCGGACAGCGGCCTTGGGGCAGTGTTGTCCCAGCAAAGAGAAGGAGAGGAAGTAGTTATATGCTATGCCAGTAGAGGGTTGCGTCCCAGTGAGCAGAATTATTCCACCATAGAGAAGGAAACACTAGCCATGCACTGGGCAGTAGAAGACAAGTTCAGACCGTGTCTTTATGGTCATGAGTTTAAGCTGGTAACAGACCATAACCCTTTGCAGTGGATCCGAAGTATTAAGAACCCGAAAGGTAGATTGGCTCGTTGGTCTATGGATCTTGGTCAGTATAACATCACTGACGTAGTGTACAGGCGTGGCAAGCTAGTTTCCCCGACGGCCTCTAACGCGGCTCCCGAGACGTGCCTTCGGCACCAGAAGTACCTAGACGGTCCCGCATATACGGAACCACCTACCGCACAATTAGAGCTGGTGCGATAGTTTGGACAATGCGCCGCCCAATGACCACTACCACCGCAGTGATAGCAATTTTGACCGCTACTACTGCGGTCCACCTGCTTTACGCTCGTCTCCGTAGCAGTGAGAGCTGCCAACTGTTCGGATAAGTGTTGCACCTGACGACCAAGACTCTGCACCTGGTTCTCCAGTATGCTACAAGTTTGCAAGACGTGCACAGTCTCGGCGTTTGTTGGCGCAGCGTCACTGCTGCAACCGCTTCCTGCTTTTGAAACTTTTTCAGACGGACATAATCTTACCATTTTGCTCTTGCACGGTTTTCAACTCCTGCCTAAGCAGTGATACCTCAGAAGACTGTTCAGGATTAGGAAACAATTTGCGAGAGTACTCCTCTTACCTAGCCAGTTCAAGAGCTTTCCCTAAATTTTCAGGGCTCTGTTTTATCAAAAATCTTACGAATATACAGCAGAGATTGATTCTGCAGCAGTAAAATCAACTCCTTATCTGCAGACTGGTCATCCAAATCAGGCCGTGCCAGCTCTAGTAGCCGCTTGCCACGCGGGAGGCCCGGGTTCGTTCCCTCGGCCGATGCACCAAAAAATGGAGGGTCGTAGGTGGAAAGTTCGCGAGAAGTCAGTCAATAATAATCATAGCTTAGGTGGTCGCTAGATGAACTATAGTAACAATCATCCAGAATCAAATGGTCAGCAGGGTGATAGAGAAGGTACCTACAAAGCCAGACGTTCCGATTGTTCATTATATTGCTCACCTTCCAGTCATCAAAGAAGATCGAAGAACAACCAAAGTTCGTATTGTTTACGATGCTAGCTCTAAAACAAACGGAAATGGGGCTTGTCTCTGAATGATTTGATCCACACCGGAATCAACTATTTATGTGATCTTGTGGGGTTACTACTACGGTTTCGTCTATCAAGAATTGCTATCACCTCGGACATAGAAAAAGCTTTTCTGCTTGCGGGGCTGCAGAGCATCGATAGGGATAGCGTCAGATTCCTCTGGATCAATGATTTGCTAAATCCTTGGAACCGGAACAACACAGAGGAATTTCGTTTCACTCGTATTCCCTTTGGCGTAGTAGCTTCTCCGTATCTACTCGGGAGATACCATAAATCACCATCTGGATCTGAACCCAAGTCCACTGTCTGATCGGATTCGAGCCAATATCTATATGGACAACATTTTTCTTATTGCCGACACCACATCAGAAGCACATTCGTCTTATCAACAAGCTAAGGCACTATTCGCAAAAGCAGGGATGAATCTGCGCGAATTCACCTCCAACGACCGTCAGTTCATTTCCATGTCGCCCGATAAGGA
>JASAND010000502.1:0-19233 GCA_030248195.1 Trissonchulus latispiculum | reverse complement strand
TGTATTGTACTTCGTTCAGTTACGTATTGCTCCAGCGAAGCCGGAGATTTTTTCAAAATTCCGCGTAAAAATGGCAAAATTTATTAATTTATTCGGCTTCTGGTCTGAGGGCAAAACTTATGGAGAGACATATATACGTATACATATAGATTAACACGTAAATATGTATTTGTTACCGCAAACTCTAAGCCATCCTTCAATACGTAATAAGGAATATCTTCTATCTTCAACAGAATGGAAATGTCCACGTGGTGGCCTGAGAATGTGTGTCTCCTTCATTCAATCATTTACATACTCTTATATAAATATGTTGGTGAGCAATGAAGACAGAGACAATCGAGGCAACAGGAATTTCATCGAGTGTAAAATCTGAAAAACATAAGAAAGTACTATCTAAAGCAAAGCAAGACCGTCGTATTTTTAAGGACAGGGTGGGCTACAAACCAAACCAGAATTGGGTTCACCGGTACTAGTGGGGGGCTTCTCAGTCCTTCCCAACTTTTTCGCCAGGAGAAAACCTCATAACTCAGGAACCGCCCTCCCTCCAACAAAGATATTTTTACTATTAATATATATAATTAGGGATGCACCGGGCCAAAAATAAGCGCAATGTTGTAAACATTTGACATTTTGGGCAGGGTTGGGCGAGACCGAGATTTCACCGAGACCGAGACAGCGACCAAGGTACCGAGACCGAGATCGAGACTGGCCAAGTCTCGGCTTTTGGCGAGACCGAGACTAGCAATTTCAAGCTTAAATTTAATTTCTTCCAGTTTTTGTGGCTTAGACCCAGTATTAGGTTTCCGCACCTCGCCAGTTAATTTTCGTTACATTGATTTAAAATTTTCGCTGAAATTTGATGTTTTCAAAAAAGTTTGGTCTCGGTACGAGACCGAGACTTTTGGGTGAGCGAGACCGAGACTGGCCAATTCTCTGCTTTTGGGCAAGACCAAGACCGGGACTCCCAACCCTGTTTTTGGGCCAAAATTTTGAAATTTCGGAATTCAAAAATAGGCCTAAGTGTTACAAATCGTTTGCTTTCTCACCGATTTGAACAAAAACAACCATAGTACATGTAAATTCTTTCGTTTAAAAGTATCAGTTTTCTCAAAAATATGCACCCCCACCCATTTCCCTTTTTCTAAACGGAAAGGTCCCGACCACGCTCTCGAAATTTTGGTGGCTGACCCCACCCAAATATATACGCTTCGCCGTATTTTTATGCCTTTTTAGCTATTTTAAGCTTACAATTAGGTTAAAAACTGCATAATGTTTAACTCAGCAGCAAAACAAGTTATTTTTAGGCATTTTTCGAAAACAATTTTCATCCCCCAAGAAATCTGTGCCCCCCTCGTGACCTGGGCCCCCAGACTTCCCCACCCTCTTGAAATTTTTGACTAGGAAAAAGCCAGATGGGTGGGCTGGGCGGCAAACAAATACCGGGAACGTGCTGGGGACACCAGAAAACCCCTATAGACAAACTTTTGCGAGGCTACATAAGTAGAGCGTAGTACTGGCTTGTCCCTTGGCAATTTTTTATGGGGGGGGCTCACCCAAAATGGGAGGCATACGTACTTTTAGAAAATTTTTTCAAATTTTTGTGGGGTTTTTGTGTACAAATTGCTAAAAATCGCTGAAAAATGACTAATTTTAGATGCTTTAAGCTAAAACCCACCGAGATATATAAAAGCCAGATAGTATGAAATTCCAGGAAGCGATTGCCGACTTGACCCTGCAGACAGAAAAGTAGAACAATCCCAGCAAGGTGAGTGGGTCGGAGGGTAAAACTGACTGCGAGAATCAATTCTACGTGCAAGAAAACCTTTGTCTGAAAGAATTGAACTGTCTGAATAGATAGCGAAAAATTTTATCATTTTTCGAATTTTGGCCGGCCGCTGCTGGCTTTTTCCTACAGGCGGGGGGGGTGGAGGGCCCCCACCCAGAAATTCGTCCCCTCCAGGATTCGGGCCATCCCCCCCCAGAACTCTAAAGTGACCGGAAAAATAGGGTTTTGGGGGTAAATTTTAAAAATTTTTTCAGGCTTCGTAGACTTTTACCCATTTTTAAGCATTTTTAGCTATTTTAAGCTTAAAATTAAGTTAAAAATAGTTAATTTTTTAGCTCAGCAGCAAAAAATAGCTATTTTTAGGCATTTTTCGGAAAATTTTTCTTCCCCCCCAGAAATCCGAGCCCCGCCCCAGACCTGGGAGGACCCCCCAGACTCCCTCCCAGAAATTTTTGCCTAGGAAAAAGCCAGCACTGTGGTCGCTACAGATGTGATAGAGACACGAAACCTGGACAGTTAGTTACTTCAATACATGTAATTTTTGAATATAAAAAAGTCAGCTCCAGCTCGTAACGTTAGACCTGAGCTATATACGACCACAAAAATGGTCACTCTTCGCTCTGAGCCGAATCGGCGGTGCCACTGCGGCGCTGTGGCGCAAAAAAGTTCCGATTGTTAGATTCTTCAAAGGGTATGTAGTATAGGCCCTATAGCCCTTTAGGTCGGCCCACCGCTGCTGTTCACGTGAAAGCGGCGAACTCGGAAACTATCTTAGGGGTCGACCCCGAAATGTGATGGGGAGCACTGGCGGATCCAGGATTTCGTGACGGGGGGGGGCGGTAAAATTTTTCCAGCGGGGGTCTGGGGGGCGGAGCCCCCAGAAGTTGAAGATATTTTTTGTTTTGCAATAAAATCGGTCTTCGGATCTTTAATTCTTTTTATATATACTGACTGAACAAATTTTTTAAAATTCTTGACATTTTTAGACAAAAATGGTAATTTTCACCGAAAAATCGGATGCATTTCAAGATTTTTCTTCACAAATGCAATAAATATGCGGTTAAGCAGCTGAAAATTCGCGCCGACGGCGCGAAATTTTTTGGTTTTTTGCCCTTTTTCCTCTCTCTCCTTAATTTTCCTACCTTCGAATCGCGACGGGGGGGGGCGCCCCCCCCTGGGAGTAGTATATACTTTTCGGATCCCGAAATATAAATTTCGAACCTCAGGAAATCCAAAAAATTAGCCTTTTCTCTATTAAAACGCTTTTTCCGTCAAAACAATGCTTGGTCTTATCGTTTGAGGCGTTTTCACGCGGTTTTAAAGCGATTTTAATCCAAAATTTGAGGAACATTTCTGAAAAAATGACAATTGTTGGCAAAATTTAGTTAACGTTTCGGTTCGGCCCCAAAAAGTGGGAGGGGGTCGTTCGGGCTTCGGGGGAGGGGTGACCCAAAAATCTGGGAGGAGGTAAAGTTGGTCAAAAATTTTAGGGGCATAATATATCCCCCAACCCTTCCCCTGGTGAGAAACTATGCCCCGAATCATCTTTTTTCGGCCGCCCTCAGACTTTTCAGCCGGACCCCTGTTTTTCCAAACCCCACGCCCACCCTCACTTTTTCGCCAGCGACACCTATGAAATGATCATGATTCATGATCTAATGTTAAAATTACGTCATGGCATAATAGGCTACAGTTTGCCCCCTAGACAGACCCCCCCACGGAAAGGCCAACCTCATCCTCCCCATAGGTGTGGCTGGAGAAAGTGTGGGTGGGGGTTTGAAAAAAGTAGGGAATGGGGGATTTGGCAAAAAAGGGGGTGGGGGGTCGATTTGGGGAGAGGGTAAGAAAGTTTCGAGAGGGATCGGAGAAAATTCGGTGTTTCGTTAAAAAACTAAAAAATTTCTTTGTGATGTCTAATGCAGGAAAAAAAACAACAACAACGACAAACTTTCTCAATTTTGAGCTATTTTTAGCGATTTTTAAGGTATATAATTAAGCTAATTTTAGCAATTTTTCGCTAATTTTTTGAAAATTTTCGAATTGTTGGCTAAAAATTTGCAAACATTTAGGTAGGGGGTTGAAAAGTTTTAGGGGGGATCGGCCAACGGCCGATTTGGGGGGGAGGATTAGAAAAAAGGGAGAAAAAGGGAAAAAAGAAAAAAGGGAAAAAAGAAATTTTTCAGGGGGAGGGTGAGTCGGTGACCCCTCCATTTGGGGAGAGGGGTCCCAACCCCCCCCTAACACACCACCTATTATATATGCCCTTCCCCCCCCTACATGACCTCAACTACGCCCCCCCCCCCCAAGCCGAGCTCAAACCCCCTCCCACCAAAAAATAGGTAGCAAGCGCAACCAAGTAAAAATCCTAAATTTTTGAAACAAATTTTTGCTATTTCTGAAAATTTTCGAAGAAATACTATAAATCAGCTATAAACAGCTAAAGATGGTTATTTACAGCAATTAAAAGGTAATATAGTCAATTATAAACCACCATATTTGTCGCCCCAGGACCAGACCCAAAGTTCCAGGGAAACTATGCCCCACGACCTCCCCCCCCCCAAACCTCCCCCAAAAAATTTTTCAATTTTTATGCCAAAACTCGGATTTTCCGCCACTGCTAATGCCGAAAAGCATGAAATCATTAAATAATTTTGACATTATACAGTGTTTTTAAACTCAAAAACTTGCTTGTCAACATGTTTCTATGTCCAGAATAAGGTCAATATTGAGTCTAAAAGTCTATAAAACCGTTATAAACGTGTATTTCTAGCGATAATAAACACGTTAAGCCACAAATTTCGACTTTTGTGAAACATTTTGCAAAATTTATCCTAAAAATGTCCAATTTTATATTTCGACTTTTCGATTAACCCTCCCCCCTCCCAGTTAGGGGGGCCGGGGCCGGGGACCCCCAAAACATTTGGGGAGGAAGGTTGGAAAAATGGCTGGGGGGCTTACCCGCCTCCCCCCCCCCCAATTTAGACCTATGTTTTTAATGTACATATATACTGTATATATATACATCGAAAGAGGGCATTTTTAGTTAAAAAACTTGGGTACCGTTTAGGGGGTTCCTCCTCCCCAAATTCCCAAATTTCGAATTTTGGTGGGGTCCCCCCAGCCAAATTTGGACCTTCTACTCCCTCCCCCCAACCCAAACAGGTGGTACATACTACATAGACGGTACTCCTATGCTTCATCACTAGCGTAGCCAGAAAAAAATTTCGGGGGGAATGCAACATTTTTTGGGGGGGGGGGGGTCTGGGGGCGGAGCCTCCCAGAAGCTGAGAAATTTTTCTATTTCGTGACCTTCGTGGAATTTTTACAGAGCATCCTTTGAAATTACAATAACATTTAAGACGCAGTGCGTGTTCATGCTCCCAAATGATGCAGAAGCTAGTCAAACTACACCAAATAGGGTAATTGGTGCTCATTTTTTAGTGCAAAACACGTACTATTATGGTGAAAAATGGGGGTTTTACACCCCCCCCCCCCAGCCATTTTTCCAAACCCCCCCAGAAATTTTTGGGGGCCGCCCTCCCGGGGGGGGGGGGGTAGTCGCGCCGAAGGCGCGAAAATTGGCCAAAAATTGGGCATTTTTAGGGAAAATTTTTCAAAATTTTTCAAAAAAAAATTTTTTGGCCTAACGTGTTTATTATCTCAAGAAATATACGTTTATAACGGTTTTATGGTCTTCTAGACTCAATATTGACCTTATTCTGGACTCAGAAACATGTTGGCAATCAAGTTTTCGAGTTTAAATCTCTGTCTAATGTTAAAATTACTTAATGATTTCATGTTTTTCGGCATTTATATAGCAATGGCTGAAATGAAAATGCGATTTTTGACATAAAAATAGAAAAATTTTTGGGGGAGGTTTGGGGGTCTTGGGGGGGTTTGGGGGGGTATAAAAAGGGGCCCCCTTAAAATTCCGGGGGAGGGCCCCCCAACCCAAATCCCCGTTACACCTATGGTTGGCGAGGTCTCCAGAGGATGGGGCCCAAAGAAGTAGCAGGATCGAGGATCCCAAACCAAAACCGCCCCAATCCCCAAAATCTCCGTTACACCAAGCGTCGTAAGCTCTCCTTCCCATAGGTGTCCCCCCCCCAAAAAATTTTCGACATCCCCTCCGCCAACTTTCGGCTACCCCCACCCAACCCCCCCCGGGCCTTTTTGGAGTCAAAAAGTTAGCTAAATTTTGCCCAAAAATGGTCATTTTGTGAAACATTTTTCTCAAATTTTCACTTACAATCGCTTTAAAACCGCCCATAAACGCCTAAAACTGTCAAAGCAAGCCTTGCTTTCACGGAAAAAGCGTTAAAATACAGAACATTTTGCATTTTAGGCCATTTTTTGGATTTTCTGAGGTTCCAATTGGGGGGGGGGTTCGGGGGGTACCCCCCACACATCACATTTCACGGGTCGACCACCAAATTTCCAGAGCTTACCCCTTCCCCAACCAAAATTTCCGGTGAAACTATGGGTGTACCTTGAGAAAAAGTTGAGGGAGGGGGTAGCCGAAATTAGGGTGGGTGGGGTCAGCCGGTTTGAGGTGGGGGCGTGGAGGTGTGTTAGGGGGGGGGTGGGGGGGACCCCTCCCCCCAAATGGAGGGGTCGACAACCCCCCCCTAAAAATTTTTTCCTACCCCTCCCCCCAAACCAATTTTTTCAGACCCCTCCCCCCTAAAAATTTTCAAACCCCTACCTAAATTTTTGAAGATTTTTAGCTAAAAATTCGAAATTTTTCCAAAAAATTCCAAAAATTAGCGAAAAATTGCTAGAATTCGCTTTATTAGGCTAAAAATAGTTAAAAATTGCTGTAAATTGATAAAATTTTTCGTTTTTTTAACCAAAAACCGATTTTTTCGAAATTTTTCGCCGACCCCCCCCCCTAGAAAATTTTTCTTACCTCTCCCCCCAAATCGACTTTTCGCGACCCCCCCTCCCCCTTTTTTCGCCAAACCCCCCTCCCTACTTTTTTCTGAACCCCCACCCCCACTTTTTTCGCCAGCCACACCTCGTGGGGGAGTCCGGAAAAATCGAATTTGGGGGGATTGGGGGGATTAATTTTTCGGTCAATTTAGAAAAAATTCGCGACTTCTCTGAAAAAACGTTATCTTAAACTAAAAATCAACAATATTTCTTTACTTTTGGTCATTTAGTCGAAAAAATTTAATTTTTTTGCAAAAATTCGAATGTTTCCAACAAAATTTAGACTTTTTACTAATTTTGAGGCAAAATTTTTAAAATTTTAAGGGTGGGGTCTGCAACATTTGGGTGGGTGGGGTCTGGGATTTGGCCATTTGGGGGTGGGGTCTGCCTCCAAAATTCCGAGGGTGTGGTCGGCACTTTTCCAATTGGGGGAGGGGTATCATTCCCCCCCCCCCCCCCAAACTATGCGCCTTCCCTTCCTTTTCTTTCCAATTCCATCTTATTTCAGTGTTTGCAATGCCAACTTGTAAGCCATGATGTAGCTAGCGTTAGCCACAGTGCTATCCATGAAAGAAATGAATTTGAATCGAAATTCGTATTTTCAATACACTGGTTCAAAAGGTCATGCATTTCTTTGTGTGTCATTTTGTACTTTTCTGTCATTCGTTTTCTGCTTGGCGTAATCGCTTTTTGAAAGTTTCTGTCAAAATCCGGGTAATGATTGTTACGATTTCCATCTTGTTGAAACACTTTCAGTTGACCTCAACCAGTGTATCCTACAAGCATTCAACAAAACCTTCACAGATATACAGTTCACAAATGTTCTACATTCATAAAATGTTGATATCTGAAAGCGCGAAAAGGATAGGTTGCTTTTTTATTATAGCTTTGTGCATATGTCAGGTGCTACCGTCTTTGGCAAAAACTGTTCACTTTTGCATAGTCCGCGGAGAGCAGCATCTTTCGGCTAACAAGATGAAGCACAATGATGATGAACACCTTTCAAAAAATCAAACGTGGATGTGACAGCTTTGCGCCTGCATTATACAGATTACAGATGTAAAGTTTGGACCGATTGCTTAATTTTTAAAGAAATCCTGAATGAATCTACTTTGCTTGGCGGGGTATGTTTTTGCACACTTTCGGTTCCTGAGATATCGTGATTGAGTAGCTGTAGAGTTGTGCTCGTACCCTGAATCAGGCCTCGGGCCGGGTCCAGGCCGGCCTGACTCGGGCTGATAGGGCCCACTCTCCTAGGGCAACCCCTGGCCCGGGTCCGAGGCCCGAAAAGCTCGGAAGTCCGAGCCCGAGCCGGCCCCGCGCGGTCTGTAGGGCCTATCGGGCGTCTTCCATCCCGGCCATTTCGGACGGATTTCTTTCGCCAGTCTGCTCAAATGCCCTTCTTTAGCCAGTCTGCTCAAATGCCCAGACTTCAACATAAACGCATATGAAATTGAATATAGATCGAGTGTATATATGTCGCAGGTAAACGCCCTATACCGGAAAATTGCCAATTTGCCTAAGACCTAAGACTTGCTAGGAAAAATGCAAACGACCAGTTTCTCTGGAGAATGCGGTTATAGCCAGTTTCTCTGCAGGGAAAGCAGTTTATAGCCAGTTTTACTGCAGGAAAAACTCAAACAGTAGTTTCTGTAAATATTTTGAAAAGCTGTGAACAGTGTTTACATCTTCGCTTCAATTTTCGTTTAAATAACTCTTGTTATTAACCAAATCAAAGCTTACCTACTGACAAATTCTAATCGGAAGGAGATTCCATCCGAAACTACGTGATTGATAGCTGTGATTTGGAATAAAATTTAAGATAATAAGTTTCAAAATTAAATGTATGTTAATTGTATGTTACGGTTTATTTCCGTAACACATCTTAGTCACTGCACATTATGGGTTTGAGTTTTGAGGTTAGCAAAATCATTATAGATCATTATTTGTTCTCTTATAGCAATCAGGCTTTGAGTGAAACTAGAAGTCAAATAGCTTTTCACCTGCTCAGCCCTAACAATTATAGAGTTTAGGCTGTTGACAACCGCCCCTGATTACTCGTGCTCAGTAAATTGTGAGAATACGATGTTGATTGGTTGTTTCATGCTGTATCATACCTAGGGGAAACATTACATCACGACATTACAACATTTCTGTGGATAACCGGTAACCATGGAACGCAATTATTTCGTGTATGGAAATATCAATGGAATTGCAAATTGGTTTGTTGAGGAAGCAATGCACAGCAACAGATCAAAATAAAGAGATTGGATTCCACACGGAGATAATGCTGTCTAGTTTTTTAATTAACAATGAACAATTAACACTAGCAATTGTGAACTATTTTCTGATATCTCCTTTGATTTTCATCTAAAATTACCTAAAATGTAGTGCTACCTTTATGAACGATAAATGTAAAATTGTACTCTCGTGTAGGAACCTCGGTTCCTTAGCTAATTGTTCCGCCATTAAAATTGGGCGCAAAGTCAGTCTTGCTGAATCTTTCACACGGAGCGGTGGCGTTCTTGTCTACTTCTGGTACTCAACGGGGGATATTTTTATCAGGTATTTTTGGTAGGGGGATCTCAATCCCTCCAAATTTTGGGCTCTTCTTCTCACCTTTTTGGGGTGAAGGTAAAGTTGTTTTGTATGTGTGTAGTTATGGAAATGTCTATTCTTTTTGAACTGTAAAATTGCCCTTTCACTTTTGTCAACCGTATTTTTTGTGTAAAACTAATAAACTCACGGTACTTATTAGACTGCCGGCGCCTGCTGTAGTTGTTTAGGGAATGAGCGAGTTAGGGACGAGATTGACATGCGCTCACTCACGAACCTAGTAATTTTTCCTTGAGTTTAAATTTATCGTTTACTGGCAGACAACATATTCTTTACACAATCTAGGCTTGGCTTTTTGAAATCCAGAATTATGTAATTACAACTGGCCAGGACGTATTTTTAGATTACTTTTAGATAATCCTTGTCTCATTTTCTTACTTTCCTGTCTGAGTACTCGGCCTACCCTCCGACAACTTTCTGCAGCCACATTTTTCCCTTTTGCCCGTCCGAGGGGTGTAATAGTCTTCCGCCATCCTAGTCGCTGTTGATCTGCGGGGGGCGACCTTTGTTGGTAAGCACAACATAGGTTGCCGGTTGCCCTAGAGGCGACTGAAATAACCGTACGTCAGAACTGCTTGGGGGTCAAGTTTTCTATCCTGGCCCTTGCCCTCCGTCTCTTGTCCACCTTTGAAAACGTACCGCGGATTATTCAGAACGTATTATTCCATAGGCCTCAATGAGTGCCTGAAAAATGCTGAGCACCTTGACAAAAAATTCTAATCATTAAATTCAAATGGTTTATTGAAAATTTCAACGTTTAATCAATCATTTTAATGTTACGTCTGCAACCGATTCACTACATAAATGCAACGTACATTATACTGTTTTAAATCTAATCAACACTTATTTTTACAAGTAATACCCTTATGACATTTGCTATTGCAACTTACTACATTCTTCATACATTTACACAATTTGGTAGAACTCCCGCCCTTGCAATTACACACACACCAGGATAACAATTATCAACATGGAAAACCACTTTCAATTACACCTGCTCCAGTCTGAAGTCTCTATCACCTTTTCTTTCGACAACCTTAGCTACCAAATATTTCTGATCCACATTGAGCCTGTCAACACGAGGAATCTTCACGGCGACCTTGTTACCCACAGCAATATTGGAATGAGGTGCTGATTTTGTCTTTGCAAGATATTGTCTTCCTTGATTGTCTCGATCGTGAAGGTACCGTAGGAAGGCAGGGATTCTATTCTTTACCGATTCAATGGTGTTGCCAAGCTCACTAGTGGCTTCTTGCTGTTTCCATTTGACTAATGAACCATTGGTGATCGGCTCATCGAACGGCCCACAGGACGGCGGACGGTCAGTGAGGACCTGAAGCACCTTGAAAGGAATTTCATCCTGCTTAACAGGAGAACCATGGACAGAAAGTTGCTGGCACCTTATTCCTATGGCTATGACAGTTGGAGGATTTTGCATGTACAGCAACCAAGGCTGCCCACTGGGATGCTAATCTTCATTTTCCTTCTCTTCTTGTTCTTTTTCCATTCCTTCTTTTTCTTCTTCGTCTTCTTCTTCTTTTTCTCCATCTTTTTTTCCTCCTCATTGTTTTCTTTTTATTTTCTTCTTCTTCTTCTGACTCTTTTAATGATGCTTCAGTATTCTCTTCGTTGGCAAGTTCGTCATCAATGACAGGAGCTGCAGGATCTCTCTCTTTTCTGCCGAACATAATCTCAAAAGGCGTGGTGCCAGTGACACGACAGTAGGAACGGTTGATATCAAAGGTTAGTTTGCCTAGGGCGCGGTGACCAACCGTCGGTACTTCTGGGGGCATTTTTGAGAGAGGGGCGATGCTTGGAAGGGAGAAAGTTGTTTATGTGGGTTTGCTCAACCGGAGCTCCGGGGCTGAAATTTCGCTCAGTGGACATTACTAATCAGCAATAATACGTATATTTAATAGCATATTTATTTTCGATTCCCGCTGCACTTTTGGGCATTCGAAACCCCGAATTTTCGAAAAATTTCAACTGAATTCAAGCTTGTGAGAAATTAGTTTTTTTGCATTAATTTATTTGGTATTGGGCGTTTACCTACGACATATACATGTGACGGGCAGATGAGTAAATTGAACAATTAAACGCTTCTGAAAATGTCAGACAGATAGATAAATTCCTACAATTATCGCATTCTTTCCGGATAGATGAGTAAACTATCTGTGTCCAGAGCAGGGTTAGACATGTGTGTAAAATATGTACTAATAGTGCAAAATACTTATGCTTACGGCTGTCATTTAGCCTTAGTATTAACTTTTATTTTAGTTTTAAAAGTATGCCCAGTTCTAAAGCTTGTTATTATGTTTAGTGGCAGAGTAGCAGAGAAGCTTAATCAGCTAAGCTAACGGCAAAGAGATTAACTATATTCAATAGGATGATCACAATCACAATCGCAATATATGAACGTTTCTCATTACGAAGTTTGTTTTTTAATACTTTTTAAGACTTCATGTTTCTTCATTGCTTCCCCTTTAAGAAATGTAACGACCTGGTGGCATTACTTTGATGATATTATATCTTGAATGTCTCTTGCTTGACCCATTGTCATAAATGCATGGGGCAGTAGTAGAAGTGATGTCACCGATGGTTACCGGTCCAACCCATGGACATGCCAACTTGCCCGCCTTGCCAGTTCTTTTAGATCTATCATACACATAGACTTTACTTATTATTTATTTTATTTATTACGATCGTAAGCTTGCTTTCTTGACAATTGGTGGGCATTAATTTTAGTCCTCACTTGATCAACCAACATGACGTCCTTGGCGAACACAAGTTCTCTGGGAGTCTTTCCTGTAGCGGAATGAGGTGAGTCTAGGTAAGCGGACACCGATTCCTCCAGGAAATCATCCCAAGACATTGGATCACCATGGGATTTCTTTGCGAGGATATCCACCAATGTCTGGATTACCCTCTCCGCCACACTATTTTCCATCGGGTGATTTGGGGTGGTTTAGACGTGATGAATTTCCTTGGACTCGCAGAACTGAATAAACTTCGCTGACGAAAAGCAGCGGCCTTGGTCGGCGATTATCTTCTACGGACACCCAGCAACCATCAACACTGGCTTGCTACAGTGAAGAATAACTGAAGAATAACCTAATCTTGAGGTTAACTTAGGGGTAAGTCGTTATTCCCCAGCTATTTCGTTGCACCAATCAGGGTTAACTTATTCTCCAGTTAACCTCGAGAATAACTTAGTCCGTAACTGGCAAAAAATTAACCCTGAGTTGGATAAGGATTAACTGAAGAATAAGGGGCAAACATCGGTTTTAGCGCCTAAAAGTCAGGTTATTTGGGATAAATCCGTGCTGGACGAAAGCTGACAAAATTAAAATTAATTATTTGGCAGTATTTCAAAGGATAATAAGTAAATTGAGAATCAGCAAAGGTATATGAGTATGGTTCGTGCAATTACACTGCCAAATCATCGTTCGGAGTAAGCTGGTTTCATCAATGACCACTAATATCCGACATAGAATAGTGGACAGAACAGAACATTGGACAACAGTGCCCAGATGTTTTATTTTGCTGGTAAGCTCAGGGTTATCTTTATTTTTCAACTATTCTTTAGTTAAGTTAGAGGTTAACTCCATTCCTGAGCCTAGTCTTCAGTTATGCACAAGGTTAACTCTAATCTCCAACTATTCTGATTGGCTGACAACAAGGCGGTGCTTTTCCTATTGGGCAGTCTCAACATAGACTGTTAACATCAAGAATAGGCTTATTCCTGAGCTCAAGTTCAGGGTTAGTTATTCTTCAACTTAGTTGGAGTATTGCAACGGAATAAAAGCTATGCCTGAGCTTGAGCTCATATGGAGAATAGTTAACTCCGAGTTAACTCAGGAATAGCTTAGTTCGGAGCTAAGTTGTTCCGATTTAGTGCAAGCGGCCGCAAACGTCGCTTGACGGCCTGGATGACTACATCTGACGTCATATCTTCTAAGATATACTCCTGGCAGAATATGGAAAAATGGTCCACAGCCACTAACACGAACCGATTTGCGTGCTTACTCCGGGGAAGAAAGCATGGTATATCCAACGCCACCATCTCTTCAGCCCCGTCCATCCAAATTGGAGACAACTCCGGGATTTCCCTTTGCCCCGGACTGTGACATTTACAAATTGCACAGTCGGACACCCAGTTCCGAACGTCTTTGCACATGCACAGAAATATTTCTTCTGAAGAACACTGTAGATAGTTCTCCAGCTGAAGTGACTACCTTTATTCCTGCCGTCAATGTCGAGCACCAGGCGTTCGCGTAGACTTCTTGGTACAAACAGTGGCAGTTCTCCACCTTCCTCTAAATACCACAAGAGGCCAATCTGTACGAGGCCCATCTCTTTCAATTCAAGCTCTGTCTTGTCTTCTGCCGCAGCGACATCTCATTCTGCTTCAGACCAATCAAATTTCGGTAAAGCGCGAACGGATTTTATTCTTGGCAAAGCATCGGCCAGCTGGTTGGTTTTTCCTGATTTGTGCTGCACGACAATGTCGAGCGGCCGAATCGTTTCCATCCACCTCGCTATTCTGGGGTTAGGAGGGTCCTCCATACAATGCTTCATAATGGCGGTAAGTGGCTTATGGTCGGTCCAAACTTCAATCTGCTTCTGAGGGACAGCGAGAACCTTGCCAAAAATTTAAGCACCACAAGCACCCAGACCACAGCAAGCGCTTCCTTCTCTACGGTAGCGTAGTCCCGTTCAGCTCGGTTGAGAGCCTTTGACTGAACCTCAAGCAACTTTACGTCCTTGCTACACTTCTGGTACAGCACGGCGCCCACAGCGTGCCCAATGGCATCAGTTTCAATGATGAACTGTAAATCAGGATCGTTGGCAAGCTGATGCAGTGCGATTGCATTAGACAAGGCGGATTTGAGCGACTCGAATGTTTGTTGTTCCACCGCAGTCCACCGATAGGGAACGCCCTTTCTGGTCAGCTTATTCAAAGGTTCTGCCATGTCAGAGAAATCGCGGATGAATCTCCGATAGTAGCCCATTGATCCCAGGAAAGGTCGAAGTTGTGACAAATCTTGAGGTGTATTCCAGTTGACCAGAGATTCTACTCACTTTGGTGAAGGGAGCACCATTCCGTTCTCTAGATCCGTTCCCAGAAAAGTGACACTTTTGGTAGCGAAAACGCACTTTGACAGTTTCACCAGTAAATGGCTATTCCGTAGTCTCCTCAGCACATGACGGAGATGGGTCAGATGTTCCTCGAACGTCTCGCGATTTGCCGATGCAAGTAGTTCAATATTTCCCCTGCTTCTGAAGTATCCTTTCCTAAAGCTGTTTATGCAAAAGTAAAATTAAGTAAATAAAATCCTAATCCAATCCTAAATCCTATGCCAACTCAGCAAACTGTTCTTAATTGTCCAGCACATGGTTAAGAGAAGCCGTAAGAAACTAATAGTGTCGTTTTTTACGAATTGCGAGGAGCTAAAGTAATGAAGTTTGTTACGAGCGTCGAACATAGTCATCCTAGCAAAGGTAAAATAATGCGCAGAAGCGCCACACAAGGACTTGCTTCGATGCTTAGCTGAAAGCAGGCAGCTTTTTATCAATTTATGGAACAACTTTCAATTTGTTTCAAACCCACATCATAGTTTCCCCTTCGTTCTCTTTTCATTGACCACTTGCAATGATCTCACCGTCCTGAATCATTTACAATTTGGCCCTCGTATTATGACCTTGGTCATCTTCAAATGATTTCAATGGAATTTGTGGTCCCAAATTACAATGATCGGCGATGATTTGGCAGACAACAACGGATTTGAGAATTCATTCGACAACTAATCAAATTGAATTGCTAAGTTTATAACTTTAAACGGTTTACAATGCTAGGAAAATTTCAATATCCAACAGTGCGTACATATGAAGTCGGTCCCAAATAGTCACTAAAATATTCTGAGTCAGGTTACGATTGATAAAATCTCTTGATAAAATTGAGAGTTCCAGCATTTGACAGTCTGACGAATTACAATAGCGTGTGTATGTCTGATTGATTCGGTACTTCTAAACCGACAACTACCCACAGTGTTGAGAATTGTAAGAGTATGCTTTTATGTCAGTCGAATTGGTTATGTTTTCTCTACTGACGTAAGGAAACAACTAATTTCAGTTAATGTTATTTGGGGTTTTGCTTTTGAGGTTATCTACAGCCATTCCCTGCCCCAAGAAGGGAAAGGATAATAGTTTTTTGGGAAAGGATAAATCAAAGATTGGTAATTGCACAATGGGGAGCCTGTAATTAGCAGGCTCCTGTGCCAAAGCTACAATTAGTCCCTGGCCAGTGTACTTTGAACGCAGGAGTCTCACCGCCAAAGCTATTAAGTAATCTTATTATTATAAATGATCAACTGTAGCAGAGTGGGTCGCAGCAGACTCGTTTATGGGAGATTACAGAGACAACCACCACGATTTGAGAGATTTCTTGGTTTATTGCCCCTTGCCAACGGATTGGTGGGTAACTACTATAAGCACACAGTAACAGCAATGATAGGTTAATAACAGTAGTGGCCCCTGGCTTACGGATAAGCAAGATCGTAATACAACAGCTCGGTGCTATGAAAATATACTAAGCCTCCTGAGAAGCTCGAACAGAATACGGCAGCAACTCGCCCCCTGAGGGGTAAGAAAAGTACAAGCTAGGTCGGCAAGTGCACATGGTTTATAGTGATCTATATAGTTTGTATGAGAATTGAAAGGTCTGTTCGGGAGAATGCAGGGTTGCAGTTGATATTAACTGTTGCTACAGTTACTGATACGAAATAGATAGCATCCTAGTACTGCGTTAAACTAGACGTACAGTTTGGAGAGAGAATAACGAGAGAATGGCAGAATGGCCCCGTTTGTAAGAAAACTGTAAACTTGTATAGAAAAGAGATTGAGGTATGTAGAAGGGACTGGGGGAGATTAAAATTATTGGGGTGAAACTTTTGGGAAGAAATGTAGGCTTGGCCTACAATAAAATTTTAAGAAGTACTTAATTTAAAAAACTTTTGAATAAGAGAGGGGGGACCTGGGGGGACCTGTTTGTTACACAACCATATGCAATAAGCAATAGGCATAGATGGTGGAAAAGGTCCCTCTGTTTCTATTGTTAACATATAATATAATTAAACTATGTTATTGTACTATGGCTAAAAGAACACTAACATCACTCAGACACCAGGGGCCAATTTCATAAAAAAACTTGCAACTTGCACTTGTACTTGCACTTGCACTTGCACTTGAACTGCAAGTTCAAGTTGCCAGTGTTTCATAAAATTTTTCAGCGAACTTGACATTTTTTGGTCAGTTTGCAAGTCAATTTGCGGAACTTGCAATGCAAGTGCAAGTGCAAGTGCAAGTGGAAGTCGAAGTGCAAGTTGCAATAGCCCGTTGTGTTAATTTTTTAATTCAAGTGCTAGTTTTATTTCGTGGCATATGTTTAAACAATCATTATATTATTTGCTGTTACTGGCATTAATTACACCTATTTTTCTATTATTCTATTTTTTATTTCTTCACCTAATCCATCACAACCAAAGTGTTAAGACTTTGGATTTAATAAGCATAACATTATTCCAAAATTAAAAACACTTCTTGAAATTGCTAGAACTCTATAAAGTTTTTAAATTCTTGTTTTCAGTTTTTGAATTTCCATGTAGGGGCTAGGTTTGGCTGTCGGTTGGCAAAAGATAACCGAGATTTGGAGATTGGGGAGGATTCCTCTCCCTGTCCCAAACAAGGTTCCCCCTTCCTCCAGCCAAACTTGAGTTTGCCCAGGTCTCTAACCGGACAACCGGACAGGTCAACAGTTTACCGTTTGCTTTTAATTAAAAGGAAAGGTCAGAAAGGTCGGCTGCTCAGGTCCGGCAGGCCAAGTCGGTCCAGTAGAAGTCAGTTATTCATTTCTAAAATCTGGCAGACTGACACTCCTGCTCGTTACTTTAGATTTTTTCACAGGGATGCACACATTTCCGGTCATTCTAAGCATTTTAAAAAATGAAATTTAAGTTTTCCATTGGCTCCCAAAACTTTTGTCTCTGATTCTTCTGCAGCTGTATATAGATAGACAGGAGTCACAAAATTCGCTCTCGAATTAGTCTGCTGGCATTGGTATTTTAATAAGTTTTGCAAGGCTGCAGATTATGAGTTTTAAAACTCATAACTGCCATCTCCGTTGCGTTTTGTTGTCTTAACCGTATTAATCATAGGTTAACACGGGGTGTCTGGGGGGGGGGGGGTCCAAGCCCCCCCATCCCGGACAAGGTACAAGCCCTATCGCCGTCGGGGACAAGGGGTAACGAAAAAATTGCCAAGGGGTAACGAAAAAATGGCCAAGGGGTAACCAAAAACAGCCGGAAAAAAATAAGTTTTTACAGTAAAATTTCAAAAAATTTCCGGCTTCGCTGGAATTTTTTAGCTAAAATGCTTAATGTTTCGGGAAAATTGGGCAAAATTTAGAAATTTTTTCCAAAAATTGAAGATTTTTTCAAATTTTGACAAAAAATTGCTAATTTTAATAAAATCAGCGTTAATTTTTTGAAAAATTTTACAATTATTTTCTTGAGGTCCCCCTGAAAATTTTTGTTCAAGGTACAAGCCCCCTCAAAATTTTTTGGGGACAAGCCGCCCCAGGACCCGACCCTATGTTAATGTATGGTATTAATCTACTTTTACGAGCATGAATCAAAACTAATTTTTGTAATGAATATCAGGCAGGGAATGTTCGAAAACTTAAGGAAAAGCTTTTAAATTTGGCATTTCTGAGTTAATACTTGATAATAAATATATATACTTGACAGCCCTTTTGTCTATTGAAGTTTTTAAACTATGGCGATGTTTGATTTTTCAAAATATTTATTGTCTTGTTTTTTACCTGTTTATTACCGCTTTTACCTTTTTCATTTAAACTTGCAGTTTTTAACTAAAAATACACCAGTTTCATTCAGATTTAGTCTCTGCCAATAGAGCATCCGCCAATTCTGTACTAGGATCTAAATTTTGCATCATTTACTTGATGGAATTCGGTCAAAGTCAACTTTTAAAACGGTGGTCATTGCGGTCAAATAAATTTTATGCTGACTGCGGCCGCGGTCGCTGGCGGTCGCAGTCGGTGAGGGTTCGGGGCGGTCGCGGTCATTGAAAAATGTGTCCAACGCCAACTCGGCAGCATTCAGCTCACTCATGCTTTCTTCTGCACAGTGCGCGAAATGTTCGTGTGCAAATTTCAGAAAATATGCTATCAGAAAATATAATAAATTTAGCTTTAAATTGCTGTTAGGTCCTATTAACAGTTTGCACAACCTTTCTAAAGCATTAAGAAATACAGGGTTGTGCATGCAAGAGGTGCCGAAAAATGACTAATTGGTATGGGAATATATACACCCATCAAATGGTGAAGGGTGTGGTACGGAGTAACCTTGAACTGAGGGCTATTTTTAACTCCACCTACGGTAGGTAACCTTCAAAACCTTTATTTATATTTAAGTTAATCTGTATTCCGTAAACTTATCAAAATCTTTAAAATTGTAAGCTATTGTTAAAGTTAATTTTTCTGTCGCTGGAAAAGTGAGCATGCATGAGCGAGCACATCCTTAATAGTCTTGCTCATGTAGGAAAGGCTAAGGCTAAAGCTAAAGGCGAGATATCGAAAACCATTATATGACAACTTTTATCATAATTCAATTCAATTTATCACAGATAAAACCATTCTGATGCGCACTTTAAAAGCATCATTAAAATTTCAAATCGTCCAGCAACGTGCTCATATCCAATCTGAACTAAAACAGGTGAATTCTGTAAAACTTATACACATATATTTGTCTGCCTTAGTATCCTAAATAATTTTCCTTGTACACAACAGCGTTACAAGGATTCTTGGCAAAACGCCCCCGCAA